>BDUI01008865.1:17960-32819 GCA_002335545.1 Apodemus speciosus
TTTTTTCTGTTTTTTCTTTGACAGTTGTGTCAATATCTTCTACAATATCTTCTACAGCTGAGATTCTATCTTCTATCTCTTGTATTCTGCTGGTGATACTTGCATCTGTAGTTCCTGACCTCTTTCCTAGGTTTTCCATTTCCAGGTTTGCCACCATTTGTGTCTTATTTATTGTTTCTACTTCCACTTTTAGGTCTTGGATCACTTTATTTAATTCCCTTACCTGTTTACCTGTGTTTTCCTGTTTTTCTTTCAGTGAGTTATTGATATACTCCTTAAGGGACTCTATTATCTTCATGAGATAGGATTTTAAGGAGAAGTTCGTGATTTTCAGGTGTGTTGATATAYTCAGGACTTGCTGTGATGGGAGAACTGGGTTCTGATAATGCCTCTGTATATTRGCTTCTATAGCTTATGGTCTTTCACTTGCCTTTCACCATCTGGATATCCCTGATATTTGCTGGTCTGGGTGACTGTCTGAATACTGCCTTTTTTGTCCCTGAGTTGCTTCAGGTCTCTGGGTAGAACTGCAGCCTTGGCTATAACATACCACCTGTGAGGCCTTCCAACCAGAGCCTCTTCACAGGGGCAGAGAAGCTGCTGATTTGTTGCCCTGGCTGCAGTAGATCTCCTGGGAGTCCGTCACACTAYTGGGTCTTCAGTGGAGCAGCCATGCTGTTATCCAACTGCTCTGCAGCTGATCCTCAACTGCTCTGGGTGCAGTGGATTCTCAACTGCCCTGAGTGCGGCAGGTCCTCAACTACTCTGAATGCAGCAGATCCTCAACWGCTCTAGGTGTAGTTGGTCCTCAACTGCTCTGAGTGCAGAAGGTCCTCTGGGATGCGTCATGGTATTGTGTCTTCAAAGGAACAGTCTAGCTAGGAGTCTGCACCAGAAAGAAGGATTCGGCTAAAGGAACAGAAGAAGTGGAAGGGGAGTGGTATTCGGAGGGTGAGGGTTTTGGTGGGTGATAGGTCCCGAGTACACCCAGCTGCCAGCAGCAGCTCTGGGACTCCGGAAGAGGGTTAGGGGTTCTTATCAACTGCTCTGAGTGTAGCAATCAGGTCCTCTGGGATGTGTCAGGATATTGTCTGTACTACAATTCTATTCAGAGTGAACACAAAGCTACAGAAAATATTTAAAAATGTAGCTGGATGTGGTAACACACACTTCTATGTGATGACACAGATCTGTAATGCAAGTACTCAKTAAGCAGAGGCAAGAGGGTCTTTGTGAATTCAAGGCCCACTAGGTCTACATAGTAAGTATCAATCCAGTCAGAGCTTCACAAGACTTTGTCTCAAAAAAAAATTAATGCCATTATATGAATACAATTTCTTAAGGCAAGAATCATAGTGTCATTAGATTTTTAATGTACACCATTGCCCAGATTCGTTTTCTCCCCTGAGGGAGGTCATATTTGGACCATCATGTTCCATTATTTTACTACTGTTTCTTCTTCACTCTAATTCACATGTCATTCATGCCTAAAGTCCTAATCAGCTTCTTATTCTTGCTTAACTTGGCAAATGACATGCACCAAAGWGTTTCCTAATCTCTCTTCTGGAACTGGTCTACTCTGTCACATGAAAGTCTGCTAATTGTCATCTTACTTTATTGCCTTTATACTTTACATTCCAATCCTTTATTGCTTCCTCTCAAAATGATGTAATGGCTACCCTTTTCCTGTCCTTTAGCTCCCCTATTCACTGCCAATGCCCAGGGCATTGTTTGACAATCAGTCTTATCTAGATTAATCAATTTTTTCATCCCATCATGCTTTACTTTAAGACAGTTATCCCTATCTAAAAGTGGACTATATGCCTGTGTTCTATTAAAAAAAAAACTCCAGTACTCCTGGTGCCTGAAATCTTGCCAGGCTTACACTAAAAGATCACCAAATGAGTGACAAGVAACAAGACCTATAGAGATAAAGCCCAGGTGATTTTCTTTAGGTTCTAAAAACTCAAAACTTGAGTCACCTCTAGGGAGGAAATTAGAGTCCTTCCTGCTGGTTTCTTCCTTTCAGGCCCTTGAAAATTCTTTTTTCCATTATCAGAATGCTCTGAATGGCTTCCAATTATCCATTACAATTTAAGATAAAATATGCTATATACTAAGTGTAAAGCATCCCTTGATGTGAATATTTTTACATATATTTTTGAACATTTTCAGTTTCTGTAATGAATACTTTGTGGATTAAAAAGAAATTATTATTCCTAATTTTAAAAAATACATTGTCATTATTCCCTCTTAAATGTTAATTCTGTGACATATTTTTATTTGTCTTATAACTACACTAAATGCAAGTAAAATTTCTTTGGTAACACTTCTAAAATGTCTTTAACACACACACACACACACACACACACACACAAATTGGTGGGATCAAATTCAGCTTCTCTGTCTTTGTAACAAGTTCATTGACCTGTAGAGCCAATTAGCTGGCCCATAATGTTGGGTCTATCATCATAGATTAATTTTCTCCTTTATCAAATTTCATCTAAAAATTATGTCTTGCGATTTTTCAAAATATGTATTTATTTTATTTCATGTGTGTATTGGTTGTCTGTGTTATATATATACTATGTGAGTGCCTAGTGTTGCTAAAGCCAGAAGAGGGCTTTGGATCCCCTGAAATTGGAGTTACAGGCAGTTGTGAGCTGCTGTGTAGGTTCTAGGAAAGGAACCGAAGTCCTCTGTGAATAGCATGGGTTCTGCATCCCTGAACTATCACTCTACCCACCCCCCCACAGTACACTATTTTAAAAATCCACATTTTTCATGCATCACAATTTTAAAATTTATCCATTCTGCTCTTGCATCAATAGCCCCTTCTTTTCACTAATACAATATTTCCTTTTTTGTAAATATACATTACAAATAAAAAAGTATTTCTATTTAAGGATTGTGATGAGAGAAAACTGAAAATAATTCTGTTAGGACTTTGGCAGCATACACTTTGATTCTAATGGATAAATAATTAGAAAAACAGTTGTTGACCCATAATATCAGTATGTTTAGTTTTGTTTAAAAATTGCCACCCAACTGGTTTCTAATTTAACACTCATGCAGCAGTGCATGAAAGTGCAAAGTGTCCTGGATTCTAATCARTACTCTTAACTTTCAAGCACTAAAATAGTGAGCATTTTCATAATGTTAATTTTCCTAATAATGAATGGGCTCTGATGTTATCTCATGTCTCTGGGTGTTCATTTTCATTTGTGACATGATCTGTGTACAATTTGCCACTTTACATCATTGATTTGCAAGCCTATTTAGTATATTTCATTATATTCCATTTTCAGATACATGTACTGTAAGTATGTTCTCCCAGTTTCTATATTCCCTTGAATTTTGAATCTTCATATTGTACAATYTATCAACTGAATACGACCCCTGCTGKGAAATCTCTGCCAACCTGAGGCCTCAAGGATATTCAATTAGAAACTTTACAGATCAGGCTTTTGTGTCTAGGTCTAAAATTGACTTAGGTTTTTTTTGTGTGTTCAGTTGTATAAAGTAGAAATCAATATACATTTTCTCTATGTTTAAACAGTAAATTCAGCACAATTTTTGAAAATCATAGCAGCCTAAAAACATATTTTACTTTCATTTTGAACTGCTTTTGTTTCTTTGTCAAAAGATAGCTGAAGACATTGAACATATTGTGATAGCATCRGCCTCTGATATTTTTGGATTATCAGAACTTCATCACTGATTTTGAAACCAAGTAACAAGTTCTGTAGTTTTCTTCTTTTCTATTATCTCAAGTATTTTAAGATTCTTATTATATTTCTTTATAAATTTGATCATATCCTTGACTCCTCATGGAAAGACATGTGATAAGGGTTGTGATTAGAGTTTCTGCTTATACTTCTCTTAATTTTCTCTCATTAGTAATTTAGATGTGCCAACAGAGAACTCTGAAACCTCATGAAGTTAGTCTAGTGTGCAGTSAAGTTAAGAACAACTAACTTAGGTCCTCTCTTTCTTATAAGATTCTGGATATCTGTAGAAGAGACCTATGCCTAAGAATCTTTCTTATATTAAAGCTATGCATGATTGAACACRCATATCAGTTTCCAGCACTTCAGAGGTTGAAGTAAGAAGATATATGTTAGAACCAATCTGAGCTTTACAAGAAACTCTGTAGGGAGAGTGAGATGGGGGTGAGAAGTTCTCTATGTCTCATGGGTATGTCACGCAGAAAATCTCATGTACTATCCTCTAACAGTAAAGGTTTGAGTTAAATAGTCCTCTCAAATAGATAGATAGATAGATAGATAGATAGATAGATAGATAGATAGATAGATAGATAGATAGATAGATAGAAAGGAAGAAAGAAAGATAGAAAGAAAGATAGAAAGAAAGATAGAAAGAAAGAAATCTATCATTTTTAAAAGTCTATCTATTGCTGAAAATATATGTGTATCTTCCACGGCCCAGTAGCATAGGCCAGTAATCCCAGTGCTCTGGAAGCCATGGCAGGAGAATCACAAGTTCAAGGGCAGCTGGTCTACAGAATGAGTTCAAGGTAATCTGGGAAAATTCGTATCTCCCTGAATAGAAATTTCAAAAACAAAAAACAAGATGAGAAATGTGACTCAGTAGTAGTCCAAGGCCCTAAGTTCAATGAACAATTTTCATTCAATAAATAAAAACTAATTAGACAGGATCTGTACCTGCCCATAGACCTTATAAACTGGTTTCTTTGATTGTTGGAGCCTGGTTTGGTATATAAAACATAGCTATGAATTAGATAGATTTCCTTATGGAATTTATGTACAAAAATGTAGAAAGCACATGATATGCACATAAAAATGTTTTTTTTTTCTTTCTGTCCTATGGAATAGGTTTTTTTAAAAAAAAAAAAAAAAACGTATCCATCCCTAGGTAGGTGATCCTAGGGCACACAAGAAAATATATTTAATCTTGTATTATAGTCCAGTTGTTAAACCCTTTCCAGTCCTCCCTGAGAGAATTCCTCATTCCATTYGTCCTCCCCTGTCTCCAAGAGGATGACCCCCACCCCACCAGGTCTCCTCATTCCCTGGGGCCTCAAGTCTCTCTCTCACTGCATCTCTTAAGGCATCTTCTCTCACTGAGGCCAGACCAGGCAGTCCTCTACTGTATATTTGTCAGGGGCCTTCTACCAGGTAGTGTATACTGCCTGGTTGGTGGCTTAGTTTCTGAGAGTTCTCGGGAGTCCAGGTTAGTTGAGACTACAGGTCTTCCTCCACAGTTTCTTCCAGCTTTTGCCCAATTCAATCACAGGCGACCCCAGCTAATGTCTATTAGGTGTAAGTATTTGTATCTGTCTTGTTCAGCTGTTGGGCCTCTTGAAGGGCAGTCATGGTAGGCTCCTGTCTGTATGCAAACCACAGCATCAATAAAGTATGAGATATGTCATTATTACTTCTTAGAACTCTGTAGTGGACCAAAGATAAATTCAAGGCCTTGGGAATGTTCCTCTCAAGACTGAATATTAAACCAGAGCCTGAAAACTCTCATCATTGCAATTTTATTTGAATCATTTTCCAACAGATGTTACATCTTACTTTGTGACTGTATTTTAAGTACTTTATATTTCCAGTATTCATTAAACCAGTATTTTCTTCTTGTCTCTAATAAGAGCAACATCTGTTTCTTCTTGTTCAATCAAACCAGCTACCTCAAGAGTCCTACTTTAAATATAATATCATTTCCACAACAGCACAGATAGAATGCATTTCATTAACATTTTGTATTTGCATCTGAAACAAGTTTTCCTAACAATTATATATCAGGGAGATTTTAGAAAAAAATTACAGAACAATTTAGTTATTATATGAAAAAATATAAAAAAGAAGCTGTAATATTCCTTGACAAGCACGAGTTTTAAGTTAGACCTCACTTGGTAAAATTATTCATATTTTAATATGCAGTTGAATTTGTTTTGTGAATCCCTAAGTAACTAGAGACATAAAATATAAAGGAGCATCAAATAATATGATTCAAGAATTAAGTAAAAACTCATACAACACTAGATAGATAGATAGATAGATAGATAGATAGATAGATAGATAGATAGGGATGGATAGATAGATGACAGATAGAGATAGATAGATAGATAGATAGATAGATAGATAGATAGATAGATAGATAGATAGATAGACAGACAGACAGACAGACAGACAGACAGACAGACAGACAGACAGATAGACTGACAGATAGGCAGGCAGGCAGATGTGCTATCCAGATTTATATTTAAGTAGGCTTGAGACAAGCTAAAGTCATCTTGGAAGAGAGATTCTCTGTTGAGAAAATTGACTTGCCAGATTGACTTTTGGTCAAGCAAGTGTTACATTTTTTGGTTCATTATTCAATGGTGTGTATGAATGTATGTGTAGGTGGGTGTGAGTGGGCGTGTGTGCAGACCACTGTGGGCAGTGTCATCCCTAGGTAGGTGATCCTAGGGTACACAAGAAAGTAGTCTGAGTGAACCATGAAGAATAAACCAGTAATCAGCAGTGTTCCATGGCTGTGGATCAGCTCCAGCCTCCAGGTTCCTGCCCTGTTTGAGTTCCTGCTCTGACTTCTCTTACCAATGGACTGTGACCTGAGTCCTTTCATCATCAAGTGCTTATGAGCATGGTATTTTATGACAGTGACAAAAACCCTAAGCTAGTAAATATGTGTGTTTATTAATCAATCTTGCTGCTTGACAGTCTCTTGCATATATGTAATACCATCTAATGCTCCTTCTCCATAACATCTCTTATCTTCTTTACATACCTATCAATAATTCCCAATCTCTGCCCAGGATTATGATGTTCCATTTAGTATTTTTGCTGTTTGGTTTGTCTTTGTTTTTGTTGTATTGTTGCTGTTGTTTGGTGTGTTTTGTTGCTGTTTGTTTGAGACCCATTTAAATCAGCTACAGCCCTCACTGTTGAAAATGCTCAATGAAACCTTGTGGGATCAGTGGCTGTTTCCTAAATTTACTACTTAGCAAATAGTTCGTGGATAAGCAGAGGAATTCAGGATTCCTCTCCAACTGTGTTAATTGCTGATGGGTACATTGTTTGTGTTTCTGTAGCTGTGGTGAGTTGGTGATTTCAATGGCAATAGTATATATTTTTAAAACAAAAATTATTTTTGGAAAATGTGAGCACTGTTTTCCTTCACACTCTTTATAGTTAATCCCAATGAGAAGTCATTTTGAACTTGATTCACTTTCAGAACTATTTCATTGTTTGCAGAAATACTTAAAATTGAATAATCTAACTTTAAAAGGCATAATTTTAGAATGAGAAAGAAGACTGATAGCTCTGAAGGAGGAATACTGACTCTGGTATATAGTTCTGAATTGGCTTTGACAGCTCTTGACCAGGATACTAGCCAAGTAATATCCAGATAGCCTCTCAAGTCAGCTAGTTTCTTACCACTGACTTTGTACTTTTAATTTACATGATAGGAAGGTATTTGTTCATAAAAAGAAACAAATTTCCTTATTTCATAATGATCGATATCCCCTGAAGTAAAGTACAACAATCAAGTCTGAAATTTAAAGATAAAAAGACAAAGCTGGAATGTATTAAGAGCTAATCTGAGTTAGGTACTATTCCAAATGATAATATATGTACCCTTCAAAATTTATGGTAGAGCTATATTGTTATAACCCTACTGTAATTTGAAAATATAAGTTCATGCTGCATTAAATGCTTCTGTGTACTGCACATCACAGTTTAGTAGCCTAGATGTCAGTCATCCATCTCATAGGCATGGGAATATCTGGGAGCTAGAATGGGAATATCTGGGAGCTATAGATATTCCCCTTGATAAACCTTGATATAGACAAACTTTTGCCAAGAATCAGAAGATAGAGTGGTATCACATACTGTGAGACCAAGAGTAGATCAAATTTCAGTTCTAACAGATTCATATTACTATTGTACCACTATAAAATAAAAACTCATAAGTTGGACCATCATAAGTCAAGAGGCATCTGTGTATTTAGTCCTCCCAGCAGGCCTATGAAGACATGAGCAGACAATAGGCACAGTGATCATATGAACAGAAATGAGAATTGAATCCAGACATCTGAATTAAGAGTCCATATTACCTATCATGTTGAATATTTTGATAATGAAACTGAAAATGAGACATCCGTTTCTGTCTCAGTCTCTTTCTATATGTGCTTACTACAATAAATTCAACACAAACGTAAGGCAGTGCTAAGATAAATAAATACATATCACTAGCCTACCTATTTAAACTTTTAGTGCTCTATATGAAATACCTCTAATGTTTACCATGTTTTAGTAATATATAAATAATTTAGGACGTTTTTTCTAGGCCAATAAGATGGAAAACACTAGCTATACAAGCTCAAAGACATGTAGGGGTTCAGCCCCTGAAACTCACAGTGGAAGATGAAAACAAACTTCCAAAAAGTTGGCCTCTAACCTCCACACATAAATCATAGCTCACATATCACACACACACACACACACACACACACAATCTTGGATGGACCTTCCCACAGTGAGAGATTCAGTTTCTGTATGATGATGGATAAAGGAACATGTCATTATCAATGAAGGGCATACTTAATTCCATTTATTTGTAAGTTTCCCACTTATATATGACTTATAATTTTTATATTAACTTGAAGGAAATTGGTTTATCACTAAATAAGTATTTACTCTTTATTTTTAATTATGCTTCTTATACATTAATTTAGTAAACTTATATTCTGGAATAATTTCATATATTTACTTCTAAGTACTCTTAAGTTTCATTTATATTCAGTTTCATTTGAATGAAAATCACCAAGAAATATTGTTAATTCTGTAGATGTTTTTAAAACCTCTGTGTGATAGGGTTGGATAAATGTCTCTGAAGTTGATAGTGCTTGCTCTTGTAGGGGGCCCAGATTCAGATCTTAGCACCTACCTGGTTGTCTATAACTATCTAATAACACCAGGCCCAGAGAGCCTTTTTCTATCTGACCTCAGAGATTCCTATATATACCCCTTGGGTACACATACATACATTCACGTGCACACAAACACACACACACACACACACACACACACACACACACACGTATACATTTGATAGTAAATAAACAAAAAGTCTACCCTTCTTTTAAACAGAAATAAACTTACATCACTTTTTCTAAATGACAGACAGCTCAGGAAACTAGAAAGGCTAGAAATATTCTAAAGAATGTTTATAGACATCCCATAATTTTCTTAATCCCTATTTTATATAAACTTGTTTATGCTCACTTGTAGCAGAAAGAAAGGATACAGGTAGAGGGGCATGAGCAAACTCTATGGCATCCTTTTCACTCTTACTAGGTCATGGAGGGCTAAAATCTAAAAAGTAGAAATGCTATTATTTGGAGGTCCAAGGACTGTTTTGTCAGCTCAGCTTTGTAAACTAACACAGCAGAGTCAAGGTCACGGGTCCACTCATTATGAAATGGACAAGTGAATACAAAGGCCTCTTTATTCTAAGTGTCACATTGTATGGAGCTGATTTAAACAAATAATTGTGAGCAATTTAAAATGTGCCCAATAAAAAAGGTCTGAAATGTCTCCATCCAACCTAAGCTATAAAAATTTCATTCAAAATGCCTTTTAACACGTAAAAACATTGATATGAGAAGGCTGGATGCCCCAGTAAAGGGGAATGCCAGGAAAGGGAAGGAGTGGGTGGGTTGGTGAGTAGCAGGATGGGGATTGAGGGATAGGGGATAGGGGATGGAATAGGGGGGGTTAGAGGGGAAACCAGGAAAGGAGATAACATTTGAAATGTAAATAGAAAATATCTAATAAGTATATTGAAAGACACACTATATGTATGATATTCCCAACCCTCAGAAACACACGGGCTCAAATGATTGATCATTGGCAGGTGAAATGGATGGTAGTTTGGTTTATTCATTGCCTGAATGTTTTAGGAGGCTATCTCTGGAACAGAKTTCCTCAGTAAGTGTGGTGGAAATGGAAGGACATACGTATGGACATTTTGATCACAGATAGTCAGGAACTTTATAAAGGGCTTGTTATGGTTTCCTCTTTTGATTTTTATTTGACCTATGCCTTAGCATTTATAGTGCTGAGATAAATACTATGATTTAAAGGAATTTGGGAGGAAATTATTTACCTGACCTATACTTACACATTATAGACTATCATCATAGAAAGTTTGGGCAGGAACTCAAGGTAGAAACATAGAAGCAGGACCTGAAGCAGAAACCATGGAGAATTCTGCTTATCATCTTCCTCCTTTTGGCTTGTTCACAGCACTATTTTTTTAACACTGTAGGACCACTGCCCATGGTGTTATCACCCACAATTGGGTGGACCATCCCACAAAATCATTATCAAAAATTTACCTACAGGCTGATCCTAAGAAAACATTTTCACAATTGTGACTCCCTCTTTTCAGATGACCATAGCTAATATCAAGTTGACAAAAAATAGCATCCAGGACAATTGCAAAATAATTCCAAATTCTTAAGCAACAGTACTAAGGTTTCATTCAGAGCTCTATACTACCAACTATTGGAAACTTACATTTTATTAAACTCTGTCTCTCTAGGATATACTGCAGATAATAATATTTAAAGATTTTATGAAGTACAAATAAGTCAAATGCAAGTAAAGTACTCATCAGCATGGCTAGCTCATAGAACTCAGAATAGTATATCTATAAATACTCACATATGCAGAGATCATAAATTGGATTTCTCACTGGAAAAAACCCTCAGGCTATTACTTTTTATAACATTTGGACAAAGAAAATAGAAAAGAAACAGTATATTTTATTTTGAGCAATTTGGACATATGAATTTCATTATATTTGGGGACCCCTTCCTCTCAAAGATCACTGAAGCATAGCTATTGGTGATTACCAGCAAATGTTCCAAATAATAATTGGAATTAAAATAAGTTAAAACCACAGTTTGAATTTAGACATGGAGGGGTTCACAGTCAACGAAGCTCCTGCAATCTAAGGACCAATTTCTCTATTAATTATGTTCCTTGAAAAAATAAAATAACCTTTTACTTTTAATCTGATTAGAATAATAGGCTTTTTGTTGTTAACAGTACAGGTGGTGATGTCACATCTTAAACTTCAGTTCTGTGATGCAGTTTTCACAGGGATTTTTCTGAAAAGCTTTTTGATCGTCCATGTAGAACAGTTAAMAATATGTGACTTCTCTGCTTGAATGACTTTGTAGGATTGTGTTTGAATTGGTGATTGAATATTTGTAATAATGGTGTCCTTGAGACCTGTATCCCCAAACTGTGTTTCAGGAAAAAAATTCAACAAATTTTAAAGACAAACCCCCAAACCAAAGCCATGCACTCTTTTTTAAATTTTTTTGAATATCATCTTCATTTACATTGCCATGGTAAAACCTTTCCCAATTTCCCCCTCCCCAAAGACCCCCAACCCCTSCTCCCTCCCCGTGCCTCCACGTATATGCCCCTCCACCAGACACACTCCCACCTCTCCCCTTGGTTTCCCTTTGTTGGGGCCTCTGTTGAACCTTTACTTGAACAAGGACCATTCCTCCCACTGATGCCCAACAAGGCCTTCCTCTGCCACATTTTTGGCTTGAACAATGTGTGCCCCTTTGTTGATGGTTCAGTCCCTAGGAGTCTTGGGGTGTCTGGGTGGCCAAAATCATTGTTCTTCCCATGGGCCTATAAGCTCTTCTGGACCTCCCTCCAGCTCCTCCATTGGGGACCCCATGCCCAGTCCAATAGTTAGTTGCTAGCATCTGCCTCTGTATTTGTAAGGCTCTGGCAGGGCCCCTCTGGAGACAACCATTGCATGCTCCTTTTAGTATACACTTCTTGTTGTCCTAAGTAGTGTCGGGGTTTGTTGACTGTTTATAGGATGAATCYCCAGGTACAGCAGTCTCTGGGTGGTCTTTACTTCAGTCCCTGCTCCACACATTGTCTCCATTATTGCTCCTGTGAGTATTTTGTTCCCTTTCTTAGAGGAACCAAAGCACCCTTACTTAAATTCTCCTTCTTCTTGGGCTTCCTGTGCTGGGTGAATTGTATCTTGTTTGTTTTGAGCTTTTGGGCTAACTTCCACTTATTAGTGAGTGCATACCATGTGTGATCTTTTGTGATTGGGTTGCCTCGCTCAGGATGATACTTTCTAGTTCTATGCACTTGCCTAAGAATTTCATAAGTTCATTTGTTTTTAATAGCTTAATAGTACTCCATTGTGTATATATACCACAGTTTCTGTATCCATTCCTCTGTTGAGGGACATTTGGGTTCTTTCCAGCTTCTGGCTATTATAAATAAGGCAGCAATGAACATAGTGGAGCATGTGTCCTTATTACATGTAGGAGCATCTTCTGGATATATGCCCAGGAATGGTATAGCTGTGTCAGCAGGTAGTACTATGTCTAATTGTCTGAGGAATCGCCAAACTGATTTCCAGAGTGGTTTTACCAGCCTGCAATCCTACCAACAATGGAGAAGTGTTCCTTTTCCCCCGCATCCTCTCCAGCATCTGCTGTCCCCTGAGTTTTTCATCTTAGCCATTCTGACTGGTGTAAGGTGGAATCTCAGTGTTGTTTTGATTTGCATTTCCCTGATAACTAAGGATGCTGAACATATCTTTAGGTGACTTAGGGCTATTCGAGTTTCCTCAGTTGAGAATTTCCTGTTTAACTCTGTACCCCATTTTTAATAGGGTTMTTAATTAACTCATATCTCTTCCCATTTGGTGATGGAAAATTTTAATGTAAAAATACATTCTTTGGGGCATCTGTAGTGCAGGATAACCCAAAGGGACCTAGTATAGGAGGAAATGTGCAGTACTGGATTCTGGTAGCTAACTGATTTTAACTTAAGAAAAAGTCCACATTTACATGGTAATTTTGCAGCACTGAGTATTTGTTTGCTTTGCTCTGCATAAATATTTGAAAGGCAAGAAAGAAAAATATTAAATAATTATTTGCCTGTCTCTGTATGGACAGAAAGACAAAACATTGAGATTAAATGGTGTGGGAAAGAGTCTTCTGGCTATAGAAAAAAACATAGGCTACCTCCTCCTTTTCTTCCAATGAGGAATTGTAACCTATCAGTAGCAAAAAAAGTCACATTGACCTATAGGAACTTAGGGACATACACACTACTTTATGTTGGTGCCAAACATACAAGGAGATAGAGGTAGGACAGGAAATCAGCAAAATCATAAAAGTGACACCTTTTTATTGGATATTTTCTTTATTTATATTTTAAGTCTCTCCTCTGGAAGCCCCTGTCCTAATCCCCTACCCTGCCCCTATGAAGGTGATACCCTACCCACTCCCACCTTCCCACCCTGACATTCCCCTATAGTAGAGCATTGAATCCCCTCAGTCCCAAGGGCTGCTTCTCCCACTGATGTCCTACAAGGCCATCATCTGTCACCTATGTGTCCAGAGCCATGGGTCYCTCCCTGTGTACTCTTTGATTGATGGTCCAGTCCCTGTGAACCCCAGGGCATCTGGCCTGTTGACACTGTTGCTCCCCTCATGGGACTGCAAATGCCCTCAGCTCCCTAACTTGTTTGCTATTGTGGCTAGCTGGGCCCAATCCCCTGGAGATTTCATGAGAGTAGTAACCTCTGGCCCTAACATACAATATTCTTTTAGCAGACACTCCCATGTTCATGTTGTCTGAAGCCATTGCAATGTGTAAGGGTTGCCTGAAGCTGGCAGTCAATGAGATGTGAGAATATGTTTTCTTGAGTAATTAGAGTGTCTGTTGTGGATGTTTGGACAGAGCAAATTTCCAAGATGTATTAACATTGAAACAGACTACTTAACAAGAATACAATCTCATCTACAGAACTGATGTCTTACTCAGCATCTGTGCTTAAAATATGACTGTCTCTAGTACAGAAGCCATGTCATACCTGTTCCTGCTCTCCTCACAGAGTCATTCAGTTATTTTTTCAAACCTAATATGTATATGATTCTGTTTGAAATGCTAAGTTTTTATAAAGCCAATAATATAGTAACAAAAACATCAGAAACCTTGTATCAAAAGGAAGGGGTTGTGGAGGTGAGGCAGTAGTTAAGAGCACTTGCTTCTCTTTCAGAGGACCATGGTATAGTTCCCAGAACCCGTATAGTGGCTCACAACAGTTGGACATAATTCTGTGGCCATCAGTCACATAGGGCCACACCCCAGGCCCCTAGTCTTCTGTTTGGACTCCATCCCCACAGTCATCTGGCTACAGCCAGGTTTGCCCCTCCCCACCGTTACCAGGCCAGCCAGATAGCCTGGCCCACTATAAAAGGGACTGCTTGGCCCCTCCTCTCTCTCTAGTTCCTCTCTCTTGCCTTTCTCTCCTGTCCTCTTTTCTTGCCTCTTGCCCTCTGTTCCCCCTCTCTCTTCATACTCTTTCCACGTGGCCATGGCCAGCACTCACCTCTCTATCTCTTCTTTCCCATTTTACTTTTCTATATCTTTTCTTTCCCCTTATTTTTCTATAATAAAGCTTTAAAATTATGGGCTGTCTCTTCTTATCTAAACCCACCATGTTAGSGCAATAGAACAGGCTTCTCAGTGTCTCCAGCCACCAGACCAAACCAAGGACTCCCCTGCCCATCCGGGCTTCCTCCACAGGTACACTGGCCTGATCCACAGGCCTATACACAACCACTTGTAATTCCATTTCCAGAAAATATGATGCTCATTCCCAGCTTCCACAGACACTCTACACACATGGGGTACATATGTGTAAGCAGGCAACTCATATGCATAAAAGAAGAAACAGAAAAGGAACAGATAAATGAACAATGTAGACATGATCACTAGCAGTTTCATGACAAAAAAA
>BDUI01008865.1:42419-63211 GCA_002335545.1 Apodemus speciosus
TATATATATGTTTAGCTACTGAAAAATCACTAGTCTACAAGAATACAGCATTCTCAGTCTGGAATTAATATAGAAAATCATAATGACATCTGAGTTAAATGTTCTTTTTGCATACAATCTTTTGGAAAATGTTTACTGTAATTAAATGCCTCTTAAGTAGGAAAACAATACAAAACTGAAACAAATTTGAAAACTCTGATTACTGATATGTTTGGTACAGATGTCACATATGTTAAATGATTACTTTGAAAATATAATGATTTCATCTTTATGAATCATCCTGTATACTTGATGCTAAAATGCTCCTTACTCTATCACTAAAGGAACTACATTGATTGTTTACTTTTATATACAAATTACTACTGTTTAAGAATCTTCAGTTGTACTTATGAACACATGCTAAGGAAAATTCTATTCAGTTCCATCATGATGGAGATAGACCAAACCAGGATTTGTAGTAAGATAGGGGTTGTGTTCATTGTAAAATATACAGCATCAATTAGATGAGGGATTTACAGAGAGGGTGATACAGACTGTATATCAGCAGATAGGAAAGTACTGAGAAGCAACATGAGAGGGTTAAGCAGATGGTGAGTAAAGAGATCTAACAGAAGTCTTTCTAGAGATCAGCCAGGGTACCTAGATACCATCTGAGAGAAAGAGGCTAGAAAGTGGGATCCTGATTAGATAAGGGGTGATCTAATGTTTAAGAGAGGATGATCTGGCTACAGTGACATGGCAAGATTCTTGGCTGAAACTGGGTCTAATGGGGAAACACACAACTTAGCCAAGAAAGTTCAAAGCCTGACAAAAATAATATTAACCAATCTCTATCAGGAGACTCTCAAGGAATATGAGGATTCATTAATACAAAATTTGATAAATAAAGACAAGTACAGCTCAAAAAAAATGAGTAAATGTAGGTAGGGCTAATGTGGGAAGTAGAGAAGGGCAAGGGATAGACTGGGTCTGAAGCCCAAGGGAAGAGCACAGTTCTGACCCTGACTGGGCAGTTGCTCATAACATCTCTTAGGCTCTGGGATTGGGCAAAGATGGCCAGGCTGTGTTCATCTTCTTGCTGTGTTTAGTATTGTATTAAGGATCAGTCAGGGCATATCAGGGTATCATAACCGCAAACAGGTGAGCAACCTATTTTACAGCAGCTGGGCCATTTCTGACTCTCAGGTAGCATGGGCTAAATGCCCAGTCCCCTAACTTTGGTTGTCACAACAATCTGTTAACATCACAAAACCAGAAAAGTAAAGGGGAGTTTTAGAAAATTCTCTCTTTCATATCATTACAAACCAGAAGAGAGGTCTGTGTTTCTGTTCATGGCCTTCATTTTAATAAAGTTGCCATTTCTGTTTACATTCCTAATTCTGCATAATGAATTCAAAAGAAAAGATGAACTTTGAGTTATTTTGTTTTAATTTTTGCTTAAGGTTCAAGTAACACTATTTTAACAAGCACAAAAACAAAGCCAAATTAGGACCCAGGGCTTTCTATGGTGATCATTCATTACTGGTTTGTATGTACAAATTTTTGTCTTTTGCATTAGGTGGCAAGATGTTTCCAGTTATATGATATTGTAGCACTACTTTATTGTTGCTCTTTAAAAAGGTCCATAGGTAATATAAATAAGCAAGCAAATAAAGTAGTTGAGATCATCCAAGTCTGACCATAAGATTACATCACCTAAAATAAATTTCCTATAAAAACAAACTGAATCAGAATGTTGGAACCTCCAAAGTAAGTCTCTCTGGTCTCAGGACTGCAGGATCTCAGGATCACTTTAGTCTCCCCTTGGCTTTCACAGTTAATGACAAATTGCACACAGCACTGTTTCTCCAGTGAGAACACCCTATCATCACAGGGACTTTCATTGGCAGTAGAGGTGACATCTGCTTCTCCATAGCTTTCTAATGTCAAGCAATATCGAGGTGGAGAATATGAAGGTAAATGTCGCCTGTCTACAGAAGACCAGGTGACACTATCACCAGCAGAAACAAGACATTGAGAAAAACCAGTGATCAAACATTATCTTTTGAAACATTCGGGACTTCTGTTCTGTTATCTGTTGAATGATAACTGATGAGATTCTGCAGGGCAGTAAGTATACATGGCTTTCAGTTTAGCCTTTCAAAGAAAAGCACGTTTAAAGAGCAGAAAATACATGTAAACGGAAGAATGGATCCTGGAGAACTTGCAGTTAATATTTTATATGGGGAGATGTTTGCTGAAAGATCAAAGAGAAGAGACATTTAAGAAGAATAGAGGACAGAAATGTGAGCCTTTCAGATGACGGAAGAAGCATGGCTATACCTGCTATGGACAAGCTTAGGAGAAATTGAAATGATCCCACTATTTGTGGAGCCCCTGCAAGAGTTTGTACCGAACCCACAGGGAGAGATTTTTGTGTATTTGCTAAGATAATTCATGCTTTAGCACAAGCCCTCATGTTTTTATCTTACACAAGAATCTTCTAGAATGCTTTAGAAAACAGCTCTGGCTGTATTTTATTTCGAAAAAAAAAAAAGCTACTTGAAACATTTTATGTTTCAAAAGAAAAAAAAAGTAAAGCTAGTCTTAAAATAGTACGGGAATCCTACATTAGAAAAACTTTGTAAATTTTATTTTTTAAACATTAAATACAAAATCCTTCCATGGTTGTAGTCTAGAAACTAGATAAGTGACTGCGAAAGGAAATACAGACCTTTTTAAAGATTACTCTTAACATACAAAGAACAGGTTAAAAATCCTGTTGGCAAGCATTTTGAAGTATCATAAAAACTTCTAATAGCATACTTAGGCTAAATGTACTTTTGTCCTTTAGAGTGCCAATAAGTGTAATGAAAGTTGGTTTTTTTCCAGTGGGTTGTCTTTTTCTCATTCTGATTGAGTGACATAGTTTCATTCTGGCAGAGATGTCTACAAATACAACATGCCAAATGGGCTTAATAAAAGAATTCCTGGGGGCTGGGAGTGTACCTCAGTATACCTGAGTATAATGCTGGATATGAAATGTGAAGACCTAAGTTTGATACCCAAGAACCCGGGAAAGCTGGACACAGTCGCACACTACCTGGTATCCCAGTGTCCTTAGGAGAGAAATGAAGGGCTAATGGGCTAGTTGTCACAGCACCAGACATGAGACCCTGTCCCAAACAAAGTGGAAAGCAAAGAGCAGACTGATACCCGAGTTTGTTCTGGGACTTCAACATACATGGTGTACTCATGTACATGAACACAGCACTAAACACACACACACACACACACACACACACACACATATGCATGAACACACATATGGACACACATATTTAAACTGGGAGCCTGAATTATCAGCCAATCATACTTCCTTAAGAAAGTGTTATGTGCCGGGCGTTGGTGGCGCACGCCTTTAATCCCAGTACTTGGGAGGCAGAGGCAGGTGGATTTCTGAGTTCGAGGCCAGCCTGGTCTACAGAGTGAGTTCCAGGACAGCCAGGGCTACACAGAGAAACCCTGTCTCAAAAAAACAAAAAAAAAAAAAAAAAAAAAAAAAAAGAAAGTGTTATGTGTGTGTGTATATATTCATGCATTTTAATGCTCGGAGAAACTGTTTTCTGGGAGTGTGTCAAGTATGTGTTGGTAAGTGGAGTATAGTCAATTTAAGTGTATTATTTCTTTCCTTTACATTTACATGTAAGTATTGTTAAATGTTGAACGTCTTTAGTTATAATGCCATGGCAATATCACTATTATCCTTGAAGATGGTCAGTAAAAAGTCAATTAATGTTCTAGGATCATGTCTATGTGTATGTAACCCAAGGAACTATAAATAGAAAGAGCTGGCATCGCTTTTCATTGTGTCAAGAAGCATGGAGTCTTATACCAGCTCCATCAGCTTTGTGCTTTCTGGTGAACGAGTACACTAATTCCAGTCTTCTTTTTAAAAAAGTTTGTTTAGAGATAACCAAACATAAAGGGTCATGTAGTCAGTATTTTGGACTTTGTGTCATGTGATCTCTCCCACAACTCTGCTATGTTTAAAAAGAAATACCTATGAAAAATAAACAGACAAATGGCATGATATTATTTCAATAAAACTTTACTTAAATTTTTGGTAAGTGATAGCCTACGTCTAATCTACAAACTGCAAGTTAATAGAACTGGAGAATTTATTCTTGTATTTAATCACTTTTGTATTCTGTTAATTCCTAACGGTGTGAGACACCAAGGTTTCCAAATCAGACAGTTTAATGGTTTCTTCTTGCTTACTACCCACCTTTTACTTTGATGGTAAGCCTTTTTGAAGTCCTAAGAAAGAATAATCTATGTTGAATGCTGATATCTTTAAGTTTATCATAGCCTTGGCAGCCTCCCACTGTCTGACAGATAAAGATCTTGCTTCCTTCAAAGGCCATCTATGGCAGCAATGTGATTACTGTAATTCCTTCCAGGATGCAGGTATGTCTGACCTGTTGTAATGAGGGTTTAAGGCTCCTAAAGTGGAGATTCTCCATCATCTGCTATTGTCAGTAAAAACAGACCAACCCTCCCATTTCACATCCCCACTATCTGTGCTGGTGGACTGCCACATTCTAGCTGAGTTCATCTCTATCTTACAGATATTGCTGAATGTAAGATTTAGCAAATAAACATCTGCACTTACTTCTTTTTTATTACACACATTCTTTATTTACATTTCAAATGTTGTCCCCTTTCCTGGTCCCCCCAAAAAATCCCCTAACCCTTCCTCCTGCCCCTAATCAACAATCCACCCACTCCTACTTAAATGTCCTGGCATATACTGGGACATCTAGCCTTCTCAGGACCAAGGGCCTCTCCTCCCTTTGATGTCCAACAAGGCCATCCTTTGCTGCATATGCATCTGGAGCCATGGGTCCCTCCATGTGTACTCTTTGGTTGGTGGTTTACTCCCTGGGAGCTCTGGGGGTACTGATTGGTACATATTATTGTTCCTCTGTGGGGTTGCAAACCCCTTCAGCTCCTTAGGTCCTTTCTTTAGCTCCTCCATTGGGGACCCTGTGCTCAGTTCAATAGTTGGCTGAGAGTGTCCCCCTCTGTATTTGTCATGCACTGGCAGAGCCTCTCAGGTGACAGCTATTTCTGGCTCTGGTCAGCAAGCACTTGTTGGCATCCACAATAGTGTCTGCATTTACTTCTTACCATTATAGGTTCTATTCCCAACTCCTTTGCTTTCTGAAGAACAACAGTTGGCAATCTGACCATATATTTTCCCTATGTAACACTGGTTAACCCTGCACAATCCTAGTAGCTAGATATGTCTACTACAGTTAATGTCATAAAAATTTAACTATAATACCTACCAGGTATCAGGATAGACTACAGAAGCAAATTTATCACAGGAACTTCTTTTCTTGTTTGCTTCCAAAAAAGAAAATAAGCTTCTCACTGTTCAAACTCTCTGTAGTGGTTCATGAACAGTGAAACCTATGCTTGCACCTCCTGCTCAGCAGAGCTCAGCATTCCTAATTCATCCTGTAGTACCTAATAAGAGCTAACACCCCAGATGACAAATCCAGAGAGGCAGAGGAACAGAACTCGTCCTTTCCTTTTAAGGCCACTCCATAGACTTCCCAGGCAACATTTAGACAAATACCTCATTAGCTGGAATTTTGCAATGAGACTGCAAATAATGAACTACAAGAGCAGTTGAGTGACTTAGAGTCATGCTAGGTGTCTGCTTCTACACGAGAGAGGGAGAGAAAATATTGGAGGGTAGTTATTGGCCTTGTACCAGGTCCTACATTGAATATTAAAAAATTGAATTGAGATTATCTTTGCGTTGGATTAGAGTCTATATACCCAATTTCAGTTAATAAAGTGGCATTCAATATTTATTGGGTGCTTGGACAAATTTTGAAAATTGGTGTATACATGTTTGACCTGAGGATATGCAGTTGGGGGAATCCATTTAAGTTGGCACGTATCTTTTCCAAGTTTTCAATTATCCATCATCTAGCCTGAAGCTTTTCACAACAACTAATTGAGAGTGGCAAAGTAAAATAGGTTCTTTAAAGTGATAGAATATTCCCTAATCATGTATTTATATTTCTTAGTCATTGCTGATTATAATTTTATTCTCTATGGAAACCTAACTCAAAAGAGAAAGAGTAAATGATTATATCCCATATCACTAGGATCCTGTAAAATGAATGTCAGTTTTAAATAAGGCTGAAATGGTTTTCTTTAGCTCCAAAGGTAAATGACTATACATATTTTTTAATGTTTCCATTCA
Organism: Apodemus speciosus; assembly: GCA_002335545.1. Classification (NCBI taxonomy): domain Eukaryota; kingdom Metazoa; phylum Chordata; class Mammalia; order Rodentia; family Muridae; genus Apodemus; species Apodemus speciosus. The sequence goes on from BDUI01008865.1 coordinate 48,685, forward strand.
ACAAAAATGAAAGGAAACAAAGAAATGTGATTATGGCTGTTTTTTGGGGGGGGGATAGAGAAAGTTGTTAGACCAAGGAAAGCAGTTTGGGCCTTGTATCTATACCTGTTTCACTGGGTAAACACCTTGTAATATCCAAAGTAAGACATAGTCTCAACCGTGTTTATTTCACTATAGCATGCATCTACCCTGCCCCTTCTTCCTCTGTATGTGTGAGCTTACACACACACACACACACACACACACAGAGAGAGAGAGAGAGAGAGAGAGAGAGAGAGAGAGAACGTGAGGGGCACATGATTCTCAGTGAAGCATCACTCAATAAAGGTGATTAGCCATTTATTCAAGAATATTCTACTAGGGATGTTTATATTACTTGATTCAAAATAGTAACTAACTTTTGATTTATCTAAATTTTTACTTAAAATATTTGACTCACCACACCTCATCAAACCTGCAATCCAACTGAACCTTATACATTGTTCTCTGGCTAAAAATATAATGCATTCTGGCTGGGGAGGTTGCCCAGTGAATAAAGATTTACAATTCAAGCATGAGAACCTGAGTTTAGATCCCTCTAATCTCTGTAAAACTTGGGCAAGAACATAGTTCTAAAATCAGTGTTCCTACAGCAAGATCAGAGAGTAGGGCAGGAAACCCTACAGAGCCAACTAGCCTGCCATATGCAGTGACAAACAAGAGACACCATCTCAAAAAAAGTAGAGGACTCAGGACAACACTGAGGTTGCCCTCTGTTTTCCCCTGATGCCAAATCACATACACATTCTAACCCCAACATGCATACACATACACACACACACACACACACACACACACACACCAGGATTTAAAATTTCAGAGCAAAGCATGCTTTCCAAAACCAGTAGCTCAAACCTAAACATCTACAGAGCACGTTTGCTCTTCCTTAATAAATTACCCACAGTGTTTCTTCAAACAATTTTCACTAAATCTTTCTAAAGCTTATTTTTATGTTTTCAGTTTGCACTATCTCTTAGGAAGGTATGTTTTACTGCTTTGTTAGTTGTTATGAAAAAAATACCTTAAACTATTTGTTTAATATTAAGCAACACACAAATATTTTAAGTGCGCTATTAATTTCCTCCATCACCAGAGAAGCTAAACAAAAACACTCTTTGGCAGTGTCTTTGTTTAAAATAGAACAGATGCGAGGCAGATAAACACTGCATGAAAATTCTGCACACACCTGTAGATGATGCTTCTGGTGGGGGGGACAGCAATCTTGAGGAATTTTTGAAACAGCCATATCCCAGAGTGGTTTTGGAGAGCTGAAGTTATTTCTGGTACTTAGAAATGAACATGTTACACTTAGGAGGCACACAATATTTATTTCACATTTCTGAATGTTGTAGGTTTCTCTGCCAAATCACCCTGTCAAGCTTAATCTTGGCAGGCCAGGTCTCTCATCCCACTTCTATGAAGAGGAGAAAGAAGTGAAGAAAGGAACTATTACATTAGGGGAAGATTGTAAATGATGGAGAGCAGGCAAATGTTGTTTCACAGTTACAAAGAACCTAGAATGCTTTCTGTGTTATTGCTATCTAAATGGTAGTTTGTTATAATTCAGCCAATGTAGTGAAGTTCTGCTGATAATTAAAAAAAGGTACTCTAATGTCATCTTCCAGTTGTATTATGCATTGAATCATAGATTCTGTGTCATTTTTTCTCTCATTTTGGTAAAATATACATAGAATCTCCATTCATTTCAAAAAAAGCAGTACAATGGAATAAAGTGCATTATTTTTGTTGCTTTTTTTAAAAGCATCCCCACTGTGTTGACCTTCAGAACAATGTTTGGAACTATAACAGCCTTCCCCAGCTCTGGTAACCTCCATCATTCTGTCTGTATCTATGAACTTAGCAGTCATGGTCTTGTGTGCAAGTGAAATCACACTCTCTATTCTTTTGTGACTCACTTGCTTCACATCTCTGATTGCATAAGGTTGACCTTATGATTGGCTGTTTTAGAATTCCACTGTAAAGTATCAACTGACATTCCACTCTGAGCACCATAGCTTTATTTTTTTTTTTTGAATCTCTGCTGGTGAACATTTGGTATTCTGAATAGTGTTCATGCAAAAACATATATGGCTATATATGTTCTTTGTTTTGGTTCTTTAGGATATCTATCCAGAAACAGGTTGGTAACATTACCTTGTGATCTCTTCAGCCTTTTGATGAGTTGCCACATTGTTCTCTTCTGTAGTATATGAGGTTAGACCACAGCTCAATACTAGGCCACTTCTCATCTGCTTGCAGTATACGAGGGTTCCAATTTCTTCCATCTTTTTTATTTTAAACAATAATATGTTAATGGGAATAAAATAGTTGTTTTCTTTTATAGACAGGTAAGTTATGTTGATGTCAATGTGTCTTCTCTTTACATTCAACATAGTCTCTTTCCTGTCTGCAAGTGGCAGCGTGTTATTTATGTCCGCCTGCCTCTCTTGTGTACCACTATTTTCCACATGCATAGTTCATACTGAACAGTTACAGGCATGGATAAAAGAAGTAAATACCCTTAATGCTAATCCTAAGAACTGAGTTTGATCCATGAGACTTCTGTGGTAGAAAGGGAGAATCAACTCCCGCAAATTGTCCTCTGAACTCAGGACATGTACTGTGGGACAGATAGATGCATAGATAGATAGATAGATAGATAGATAGATAGATAGATAGATAGATAGATAGATAGATAGATAGATAGATAAAGAATGTTAAAGAATTGCAAAAATTTAAAGAAGTGGTCATATACCTGAATGTGTCATAAAATCAAGAACTAGTCAATAACTCTTCATGTTTTGTTTTGACATAATGAGAGAGAGATTTATCTCTACTGTGAATTTATAGCAACATATATAACATTGTGACTTATAATTTTTTATTCATATTTGGGTTCCATGCTGTACCTTGGTGTGTGTGTATGTGTGTGTGTGTGTGTGTGTGTGTGTGTGTGTGTGTGGGTAGATACACATAGTGCAGGTACATTTGGGTACCCAGGGTTGACTTAGGAAATTTTCTTTCACCCACCTCATACCTTGAGGCACGATCTATTGTTGAACCCAGAACTTACTATTTTAGCTGACTGAACTAGCCAGCTTACTCCTACAATTCCCTGTTCCTACCTCCCATGCACTAATATTATGCCACACTCACCGAGTTTTCACCCTTAGACTGGGAACCCAGAAGCTAGCCCTCATGCTTGCTTGTCAAGGGTTTTATCTGCTGGTGACACATTCTTTTGCCTCATCAAAGCATTGCAGGTCAGCAAAAGTATGAGCTGCTCTGGTCTGTGTTTCTGCTCTCAGGCAGAGATTGCTTCTGACTGCTTACAAACAGGGAAAGGACAGAAACAGTGGACCACAAATTTGTATATGCCTGACTTTAATCTCTAGAAAAATTGTAAAATTGATCTTTCACTGATTATATATCAACCCAGTGATAAATGGAACAATCACGAATTTCATTATTATATGGCTTTCCTGAACAATGTTCTAATTATAGAGAATTGGTAGCTGGCAAGCATGAGTGACAGTAACTGACAAGTGCTTTACTTCACCACCCTCGCACTCTGTGCTACTCCACCAGGCTGTCCTGTGCTGTGTGCTCCACACTCCCTTGCTCTCTAGCAGCAGGAAGGGTTGCGAACCTGAGAAGGAACCTCATGCTGATCTGATTTTCATCAGGGCTTTGGTAACAAGCTCTTACAGTGAACTCTGGAGTTAAACTCTGAAGCACTAATTAATTTCCCCTAATTTTATTTTTTTAATTTAGCATGCAAATTTGACCCCAAATTAAGTAGACAAGAGACAAAGTGGAAAGGTCAAGAAGTCTGGCTTTTTGTAAAGTAAGGGTGCTGCCCTTGTCTCACCTGCCCTTCACTTTGGCACACAGGGGAAACAAAACAGTAACAGGGTGAGAAAGCACACTGTTCATTTTCCTGGAACTGATAACAGTTCACTGCTCCTCCCCCTCCTCCCTCTTATCCTCCTATCTCTTTCTCCCCGCCCCCCATTCTTTTTTCTCTTTCATTCCACCCATCTCTAAACAGACACACACAGACTAGTAGAAGAAATGACATAAAGTAGGTAGTATATCCTCTAACACAAGCATAGATAGCAGAATTGCCTTTTAAGTTGAACACAGGCAATTTGGAAGTCATAAGAAAAGTCTATTTTTATGAAATCATAGTTAAAGTCACTAGTGAAGGCACTGATAAGTATGAACTCTATGAGCAGGTAGTTGGAGCCCTTGCAGTATGGGATGTACTCCTTGAGCCTGACCTGCTAAATAGCCACTCACAGGGTGTAAGCATGTGTGGGTCTCTACTGGGAGGAAGGAACACAGCCAGCAGAAGGCACAGCTTCAAACAGGACTCTCATTAAGACCTCTCTAAACTTTAGCCTCCAGTCTTGACAAAGGGCTCTTCCTCAGTATCTCAGACATTTATTCTTCAGTTACTCAGCTCTCATGAAGTCTATTCCAACTGCATCGTCACTTAGAAGTAACCTTAGTATTCTTTAATTCCCTGGGGGTCCTCCGTGGTTGCCTTGCAGGGAATTAAAGAATACTAAAAGACATATGGGACATTGGGGGGGGCGGGGAAACCAGGAAAAGGGGAAATGAAATGTAAATAAAGAATATATCCAATAAAAAAAAAAGAAAGAAAACTTTTCTCAGTTTCTCCTTCCTTGTGATGATTCACTATATTGAGAAACAGTTATATAAGTCTTCTTAAGAAAGGAATGTTTTTACTTGCAGGTAAATATGTGTCCCACAAGTCATCAAGATGCAAATCATAATGTCAGTGATCTTTATTTGCATTAATGGATAAGTGCCAAGGACTTGGGAAACATTGGCTGTATTTTTCTCTCCACTGCTAGGTCCATGTCCAGATGGCACCAGATTTTGAGAAAATCAATCCACTGGAGTATATCTGGAAGGAAACAAAAAGGAAGGATTTCTGTAACTTGCATTATTATAAAATTATCCATAGTAACAAACAACATTTTCAGAAAGACAGCCTATCCTCAGCTCTCTTCATCTTCCTGTATATGTGTAGGTATTTTTTTTCACATAGCATCAGCAAATGATGGCTTGACATTGAGAAATCTGTACTTCTCTTCAAATGATAGCCCTGGTTTTAACTTACTTTGAAATTTCAGCAAGGAATATTGAGAAACACCAAGAGGGACTAGAGAGATGACTTGATGGTTTTAAGAAATAGCAGTAGGGACTGTAGAGGTTGCTTGGCAACCGGCAAATTCAGAGTACATAGATTTATTCACAGCACCCACATGGCAGCTCAAGACCACCTGTGACTTCAGTTCCTGTTGATGTGACACATTTCCGGACTCCAAGGGTCTACACACACAGGGCGTACTTAAGTCCATTCAAGCAAAACACTCATGTAAATCAAATAAAGATACGACTTTAAAAATGAATAATAATAGTAAAGATAGATTCTTGGGTGAATTTATTACATTTTTCAAATATAGAACAATTGCAAGTTGGGGTTTCACTGAGGGAAAATAGCACCACTGTTTCCTTGCCAGCAAAACTGAGTGATAGGTTGTAGGAAAAATTTCTGTATGCCTTTACTCCAATTCCAATCTTTGGCTCTGTCTAGAATGCACCCATGTCTAATTTGGATTATCTCCAAACTTCATCTGTCCCCTCTTCTCTCCTTTGGGATATCAAACAATTATTTACAATTAATTTGACTCCTTCTTCTTCATCAACTTTAAAGGTTAGGCCAAAATTTTTCATAGATACTAGAGTTGTATTAGTAGAATTCACATAGCCTTGGAGGCAATGTGCATTTTACTGAATTGGCTCATATACATATTCCACAATTCTTTTCCAGGGTAGACACTGTCTTAAATACTAATATACACATAGCAGTTCATGCTGAGATAATGCATTTAACAGAATAACCTAGAAGTCTGTTATTGTGTTATGGTGCTATCAACACTAGTGTAAACCTGATTTGACTTTTGTTTTTCTCATCCACACTGCACATGAAGAGAGTTGCCTTAGGAAAGCGATTTGCCTGCCATCTGATCTTTATGAAGAAATTACACATAATTAACTTATTTCAGATTTAGTAAGTTACTAATTAGGTGATTCATTGAGATTCCAAAGGATTAATCTTTTGGCTTCCAGCATGGAAGTAAAAACGAATCCACTATCATAGAGCAAACAAAACCATCAGGAGTCCTTGAGCCTCCAAAGAAAATAAATGATTGAACAAAAGAAAGGCAGCTAGAAGCTTTAATCTGTGCATTTAAAGTGAAACTTGGGAGGATAAATGCCCATGATCAAAGCGGCCAGCTTAACACAGGCATGAATTGTTTATTTGGCTAAGGGTTAACTTTTTCTTTGTGATACTTACTTTTCTTAGAAATAAAACCCATTATCTCCATGATGTCACAACATTGTAGATTTCTCAGCAGGAGTTTCTCTACCTAGCTGTTAAATTAAGCTTTATTGTTCCCCACAGGTAGCTTAACATTTAGTGTCTAAAGGTCATTGTTGCACATATCTAAAATAGAAAATACGAAGCTTAACATCTGTATCGCATTATACTCATCATAGCGGAAGGAAAAGAAGAAACAACAGATGTAAGGAAGATGGCTGTAGGGTGGGTGGGTGAGGCATCGAGAGCTAAATTTAGGAATGTCTGCAGGGAGAGTCTGACTCTGTATTGTTTTCTGGAACTTATTAGCTAGCATGTAGAATTGGTGAATATGAAAGGATTGGGAGTAGGGATCAAACCCAATTTATTTTCTATGGGCTCTCCTTACTAGGTGAAAAGGTCTTTGTTTTAGGAGCTAGACATACTAGCTATAGAAGTAGAATTGATTTTAGGAGTTATTTTGATTTCATGAGGTATTATTTCCAGTAAGAGCTGAGGTTTTGAAAGGTGGCCTCAGCCCTGCTGACCTCAGTCATATTTCTATATTTAGAGTTTTGCTACATCTACGTTATTTGTCACATCTACAGTAGAGCAGAACCCTGCCTAGAGTGCACATAAGTGGAGTTTATTTAAGCAGAGATACATACATGAAAGTGAAATTAAGCAGAAAATGTTCTCAAGCAGCCTGTCCTCTTAAGCCTGGCTCACAAGCTTGATACTGTTCACAGGATGTCCAACCACTTCCTAATGCCTCAACACCAAATAGGAGCATGGCTGAAGCCTACTTGATGGTGATTTCCATTCAAAGCATCATTGCAAGCAAAGTTTTCACTCTAAACATTTCCTTTCTCCACTTTAAAAATTCACAGAATCAAATAAAACAAAGGTAATTAATTGTCTTCATCACATATCGCCAACAATTGGAAATCCATTTGGATATTTTTAAGAAAGGGAAGGTGCAGAATATATGAGGAAAGGGTGTTTTTTTTAATCCTATTGTTAAGTAGCACCCCTTTGATTAGAAATAAATCACAGAGGTGGTTTGTCACAGTTAACTGTTAGAATTGAGTTAGTATATTATTAAAGCCTATTAGATCAGCATATTCCTTTTCAAATTTTAATAATACAGTTTCAAGATTCATTTGAACTGAAAATGTTATGAAGAGTTACTAAAGCATCCCAACGTGAAAGAATTTTCCATATTAAGTAGTATTTTAAATCCACCCATCAGTTTAAGGAATGAAAAAAATCTGCATAAAACCTCGTTTATTGACCAAAGACCAAATCATGATCATAAGTGTTTTCTAGTGTCCATATGTGTGTGTGAACATACAGAAAGATTGTTATGATGCCCTCTTTAGCCAATGATGAATCTCAATGCTCACAGACTAAGGATACCATCTTGTTGTGGATCATGTTTCACCCTTCCTCACATGTCTTCTACATGACAGCAGAAAGAACCAGCCCCCAGCCATAAACCATTCCTCTAAAGTCCAGTGTAAGAGTCACTAAATATCTGTCACATTTCTCCCTTCCTGTCTTGGTAAGGATAGGCATTGCTATTTTCCTTTTCTTTAAAGTTGAGTAAAATTTAAATCATTTTATACTACTTTCCACATCTCCTCCTTGTTAATATTTCACCTATCATGTAATTTATAATAACTATATATAATCATCTTTTTTCTATGTCTGTCCCACTTTTTTCCTTTGGAATGCCCTTCCATTTGACTCTTCAAGTTGTTCATCTTCCACCATAGTGAAGACATTGCTCTAGATTCTGGGGAAAATATCTGATCTTCTATTGCCAGGCAAAACTATAGTATGTAAGTAGAATCATCTGAGAGATGGGCTGTAAATTGCAAATTCCATTATGGCTGTCTATATTAAGATTAATACATATATTGCTCAGAAGCCTCAGACTCTAGACTCAGAAATTACTTGGTATGAATTCTTGTCCTTTGTGTATATTTTATGTCACACCTCCTTAAAAACTGAAGTAGTTCTTGATTAAGGTGATGAGCATGTTTATATATTTATGTCTATACAAATATATACAAGCACTGTCTCCCATCTAAAAACAGGAAAAAATTATTCATCCAAAACATTTCATTATATGAACTCTGTGCATTAAGAGCTGCCATAGTCCAGTGTGCTGATACTAGTATAGACTCAGGGGCTTCAACAACAAATCTTCATTTCTCAAAATCCTAGAGACTGGCAATCTAAGACCGGGGAGTCAGGCTGTAAGCAGGGAATTTTTAATAAGGATCCATTTTAATCTGTAAACAATCAGCCTTCCACTTTTTCTTTAGCTGTGACCTAGGTAGCAACTCTTCACTGTTCCAACAGTAAGGCCCCAAGATGACCCGGTGATCTCCCAAAGGCTGAAAATAACAACACATTTGAAGTGCTGGTTCTATACCTGTTCTTTGTGGAGACACACTCCTTAGCAAGTGCAGAGTGTRAATGATGATTATTAACCTGAAATGTTTGGGAACTTATAATACTTATGTTTTTTACATAATTCATAGACTTATTTCTGTGAGTTTGTATTCGTGGGGAGAAAATATCCAGCTATAAACAAATGTGGGCAACAGAAGCATTTGTCCGTGTTTGATCACACGCCAAAATGATAAAATTGTTCCATTCTATCCACTACTTTTTGTCCCTCTCAAGCTAATTCCACAAACATTATCTGATATTGTGATGAGCAGCCAGCTTAATGTCAGAAATATTTCCAAGCATGTATTTGTATTTGGCTTTTAAAAGAAGATTTTATCCTTAGACATGCTTACACATCAAACATACATTTACTTCAGTGCACCAACTCAGTACACTCATAGCAATTTCAATTGTGCTCATCCAAGGACAAAATTAGGTTTTAGGATTTAACCCAGGTGGCATAATAAAATACAAATAACTTGYTTACCTGAGAGCAACAGGAACAAAATGAGACAATCTGAAATACAAGCCACTACAGAACAATAATGAAATGTGACCCTGGGAATAGCAATGCGTGTTGACCCTCTGAAATGAAATAATAACTAAGGAAGTGAAGGGAAAACAGAACAAGGCTCCTGAGTATGTTCTAAGACTTAAAGAGTTTTTTATAAATCAAAGACACCTTCCATCGCTTCCTTTCCCTGGTCATTAACACTAACGATCTATGATCTATCTGACTCTCATGCTAATCTGTTGGAGCCTTATGAAACTTTGATCATATCATTGATTAGCATTGTCAAATCTGGCAACGAGACTAGGTATTCAATACATGTTTGCTGAATTGCATTGAGCGTTTATGGTGTGCTATAAATCCAAACGTACAGTTCCTAAATGGTGAAAAGATCAATGGAACAAAGGAAAGGTATAGACTACTTTCTTCACAGCATGATTTAACAGTAAAATGCAGATTGGTGTGTTTTCCCACTGGGAAAAACAATTATTCTAGCCATATTCTTATTCTAAATATATTATTCATGACACATAATTATAATGAACCGCTTACTTTTAAAAGAAGATGTAGTGATGTTACCAGTGGAAGGTAAATTGACCATTTCCCCCCATGAAGCTCTGCATCTTCCCTAAGCAATAAGATGTAGCTTTAAGCAGATCATGTAGATAAAAATACAAATTTGTCACTATCTCAGGGCCTCATTTTAATATTTAATTTTACTTTGGGTATATGCTGGTACACCAGAGAAATGCTTTATTTATTTCATTTCCTAGTCTTAATTTTGTTGCTGTGAAATACACCAAGCTCTTTGCTAAGTGTTCAATTAGTTCTAATATAGGGAATATAATAAAGTTTAACTTTTATGAATTAGTTTGTAGATTCAAAGCCACTCTGCTGTAATAGCAATAACCAGCTTTGAACCTGAATCTTTCAGCCTCAGCAAATGGCTGTGTAGCAAGGCAATCCATTTCCTTTGAATCCTCCCCTTACTGTAGTCATGTGGAAAGTGAGGCTGACGGCTATTGGGAGTTTATGAGTGGAACATTAAAACTGCAAATCCCAGTTGTATACATAACTATGTAAGCTACTGATGGAATGAACAGGACCAGTCATCTATCCTAGAAGAGGAAACAATGGTGGTCACTATTTAGCACCTGTTACCTGCTGATCAGAGGACCTGAGAGACCACGTGCTGTCTCATGTACTCGGCAATCAGAAACATTGTTGCAACTGACAGCAGATTTTTACTGAGGCTAAGGGAGGTTAGATGATCTGAGGATGTTACTGTGAGAAAATGTTGCTAAGGAACACAATACCATTTTTCCATATTGAAATCCATGAACTCCAGACACTCAACAGTGCCATCACCAAGACAGACCCTCCAAGCAATCATTCTGTCTCACCATGATTCCTCTCCCCTACACACTATCATCCAACATTCATTCCTAATTAGCTCCATTATTTAAGCTGCAGTTTAAAGATGTTTATTATGCAGATGAGATAGACTGAATGGTAACACTGAAAGATATGTGTATTTTGTTCTTCTTAGGCCACTGATAAGACATGAGAATAAACCAAGTTACCTGAGGAGGTACAAGCAACAGTGGGTAGAAGGGGCTGAAAATCAGTCTTAACTGCTGAGACACTTTCTCCACGCTAGTACTATTACTGTTTTGCAGAGAGACTTGTGAGATAAAGAATATTAAATAAAATAAATTCTCAAAAAATGTATGTCAAATGTGCTCATGATATATATTTATACAAATACCACAATAATATTCTTAACCATATCTGGGCATTATACATAGTTTGTTTACTTTAAAAGCCTCATTTTTAAAATTAATTTCTATGGAATTAGAGCTATTAGTTTTATATCCTTATATCTTTAATGAATTAAATGCATTTGTTCTTATATTATTAAGAAAATATTTTAAAATTAGAGGACAATATTTACTTTGACATTTAAATATAAAATCCATATTCATATAAGATCTGATATTTTTGGTTGTCTTTATACAGGAAGTAATATAATTGAAAAACTTCAGCATTCTTTGATTTAATGCCACCATCTTGCCTGTATCTGCTGTGTTGTTTTTATTTCAGAGATCCTAATTTTTCTCATTATCAAAAGTCCTATTTTATTATATTAATTTTCAGGAGAATATGTCCTTTTCACAATTTGACATGTTTGTGTATAGATATAGATATAGATAGATATAGATATACATATAGATGAAGATACATTCTATATGTATATAAAATATCCTGAAAGTTTCCAGTTGCATATATAAATACAGAGCTGTCATCTTCCTCACACTGAGTTTTAGTGCTGACTGATGAGAATAAAAACTGCCACACTATGCCTGGTTAATATATTACATCCACATAGTTCTGTATTTTAGTTTTATTTGTATTCATTTGATGAGGCAAAAGTCTGCTCGAATCTGTTTTAATAAGATAATTTAAAACTTTACATAAAAGCATACATAAATTCCCCTTGTAGTTGCTTGTCCGGAAATGCAATTCTTTTCTTTAGTCATGCTTAGGTGGTTTTAGAATGAATGTGGGTTTATCAACATTTTGCTTCTTTGTTTAGATCAAATGTATCTCCTCTCATTAATAGTTTCTTTGTCCTTTCTGTAGAACTGGCAGAGTGAATATTATATATTCAATTAAAATATATACAAAGGCAGATGCTTAGTTTTCTCCCAATCTTTACAGTGCCGGGGTAAACTGTTTGTCTAACACATGTTGGCTAATGATAAAATACCAATTTTTGATATTCAAAAAAATTTAAAGTCTGCAGCAGTTTCATTTCATGAAAGGTTACACGTGTTTTGCTTTTTTCCTCTTTTTCCTCTTCCCTTTTAACTGTGCTCAGCTCGTCCACTCTTTTTTAATGCTTAGCTTACAAGTATCCCTGAATTTCCTCGTTCGGATTCCAGCAGGGAAGAGAGGTGCCTATGCAGTTACTGTTCTAAAAAGGAGCCAGTAGATAAGCAAATCTTAGCCAAGGATTTAAGTATTTCTTAAAACATATTTTATTATATATTCATACTATATTTAATATAATATGTTTCTTTATACTTAGGTTCAATCTTAGTTAATTAGATAAAATAAATGGGTTAATTTTTTCCTTGTAAATTACACAAAACTTGACCAAAATTATTATACCTCTAAAACCATCCTACCTGACAGTAGAGGCTGAAACGAGATATTTCTAAGAGCATTCTAGTTTTTGTATCAGCATTGACTCATCCTGTTAAACTTCTGCCCTCTGTTTATCAACTCTTCCTATCAGATACAGTATAGCAAATCTGTAAGGAGATATATTTATAGAAATGAGCCCTGTGAATATGGAGAAGGACAATAAGGGGATTCTAGGATATAAAATGTATATTCTCACACTAGTGTCAACTCTAAAACCTTAGAGACTACTATAGTCAAAAAAACTAAAATTTAAATTCCTAGACCGATAGTTTCACATAGTCTGTCCCAGTTTTATTTTTCAAGCCATTTTTTCACACTGGATCTTTTGATCCCTTTATTTGATAATGAACTAATAGTAATTGTAGCAGGTCTTTTGCAACTTTGTGGATTCTTCTTTTTTTCCACCTTTTGACTCCCTAACATGAGTTAAGAGTGATGGAGAGGGGAAAGTAAAGAGTCCCCGGAATAAATCCAGGGGACAGAAAGGAGGCAATGTGATGGGTAAACTGCTTCCAAATTAGTAGGGCCATCAAGGTCATTGGGGCAAGTTTGATGGTCACCATCAGGATATCTAATTTCTTCTTGTTGTTTCTTCTTTGTGCACAACTATTTAACAAACAGCGACCAGTAATAACCAACAGAAAGCAACAACTAACCAACAACTCCCCAGGGCCCTAGCAATTATATACCCTCTAAACAGTCTCCAGAATTCCAAACATCACGCCATCTACATCTGGCAAAACCATGGCCTTCTAGAGTATGAAGCAAATCATAGTCATATACTGTGGACAATATGAAGCAGCCACATATCCCTCACATAGGATTTTTAAAAAATTTATTGATCTATCTATCTATCTATCTATCTATCTATCTATCTATCTATCTATCTATCTACCTACCTACCTACCTACCTACCTACCTACCTACCTACCTACCTACCTATTTACTTATAATATTTTGTGTTTTTTTAATGAAGCCAAAGTTCCAGAATTCTAACTACAGGTGATAGTCTCAATTTTCAAACATTGTGTTCTATCTTTACTCAGTTTTATTCATTGCTCATAGCACATCCTCATGTAATAGTTTTATTAACACCCTAATAACAGTCATTGTAAGATTCATTCATATTATTTTCATAAAAAAGAATGCATACTGGGCACTGAGGGTATAAATGGAAAACATTTTTAAGAAAGAGCACCAATCTAGTGAAAGAATTACAATTTTAGAGGCAAAGTATTAATTTCAAAATCCAATGATAAGAACTTTTCTACTTTCAGATGAGGACAAATGACAGTCTTGCTGTGAAAACAAAAGAAGCCTCTTCTATCCTAAAAACTTAGTATTCAACAATCATGAAAATCCTTTCCCCTTGTACATCAGTGTATACAAAGTCAATATGAATGAACCTTGGTGGGTAGACTGGGCTAATAAATGTTCTCAGGGCTCAGTCCATTTTGGAACAGTTTTTTGTTACATCTATCTAAAGGAGACACAACAAAATAAAACCATGAAACTGATCAGAAAAAAGGAAGCAGCTGAAAGACACTAAGCAGTTCCAACATGGTTATATCTGAACGTTTGAAAAATAAAGTGAGGTAAACTACTTGGGAGAGTTTCAACATGAGAACCATGATTTGCATTAGTTCAAATAAAGTGTTTGCATGTGAATTTGTTACCCTAAGAAAGGTGCCTTCTAGCCTGGTGGTGGTGGCACATGCCTTTAAGGCCAGCACTCTGGGAGGCAGAGGCAGGCAGATTTCTGAGTTTGAGGCCAGCCTGGTCTACAGAGTGAGTTCCAGAACAGTCAGGGCTATACAGAGAAACCCTGTCTCAGAAAAAAGAAAAGAAGAGAAGAGAAGAGAAGAGAAGAGAAGAGAAGAGAAGAGAAGAGAAGAGAAGAGAAGAGA
>BDUI01008866.1:20575-46135 GCA_002335545.1 Apodemus speciosus
CACGCACGTGAGATACCATATCTCAGAAGTAGGACGATGTGTTCTAGGACATTTGGCTTGTAGCTTTCTTAGACTTTAGCTTTATCTGTAATTTTGGTGCCAATGCAGAAATCACTTGTCAAATTACCTGGAGATGTTTTCCTTTTAGCAGCTGAATATTTTCAAAGCCTGCAAGCAAAAGAGGACCCCTATTGCTATAATGAAAAAGTTCAGCTTTAAGTGAAGAATAACAGCCAAAGCTCACCAATAAACCGATTCTGAGGGTCTGCCGTGCTTGGAAGGGTTGGGATGACTGGTTTCTAAACAAACAAACAAACAAACAAACCATTTTAGTTTAATATGCATTAATGATTGCCAGTGAATGGGGTTCAGTGCAGTATTTAAATGCACATATGACATGCACCAATCAAATCTAGTCTCTTCTTATCCACTCCTGACCCTCTTCAACCTCTTCTCAACTGGTAGCAATGACTATTCTACCTGTTTGTGGCTATTTGACCACCAGCAATGACTGGAGAGCAGGTTCCAAGCACCGAGGATACCTAGGACGGATTGCACGCCATTATTCCTTTAAGGAGATTGCATTTTGATAGAGGAGAAATGGCTGTGCATATTACATCCAATGTGCACTGAGTCAGACCTGTCCAACGTGTCTTCAATGTAAAATCTGAAATATTGACATCAGATTTCCAGGGTTGTATTATATTTCATAAACCACTAGGTGACAGGTAGATCTATATCTACTGCTTGATTGGCTGAGAGCATCTTTGATATTGGCCAACTCTACTCTTCCCCCTGTAGATATGTCCATTTGCTTCCTTCCATCTCAAGAAGAAACCATGGCAAAGCACAGCAAACCCCTGTAGCTCATGCTTAGACTGTCACAAGGACTGCTTTGAACCAGAGGAGCAGTTCCAGGGCTGGCAAAAATAGATATGGCATACACATCCTCTGTGTGTATTTGGTAGAGAGAAGGTTTTGAGAGATATTTCTCAAATGAATGAATGAGGGGGTGGATGAACATCCTTTAGCTCACCTAATGGGATATTACSACTGGAGCCTTTTCACAGCTGTGGGGAAGATCAGCGACATTCTGAGGCCAGGCAGTACGCAGCCCTTGATTTCTAAACGCATCAGAAACCTGCTCAGATGCTACTGTGCTAAGTGCCCGGGACAGCTAGACAGGAAAACATTTCCTTTCACCTTTCTTTGCAAAGTGCTCCCCTCTACAGACCTCTAGCCGAGCYCCTCTGTCTGGGAAAGGTGCCAAGAAGGAGGAGTCCACGGACAAAGCTTGGAAGGCATCTGAGAGTAATGAGAAAAACACATCTCTCTGCACACATGGCGCCTTCTTCTCAGCTTTGCCTGTGTGAGCTTGTGCAAGAGGCTGAAAAGCACATTCTTTAAAATCCTGGCCCTTAAAAGGAATGTATCTTGGGCTGAAATGTCAGCTTGGCTTTGCCCCAAGTGTGGGACAGTTTTTTCTCKCTTTCCCGAATTGCTTTATTTATTTATTTATTTTGGACATGATAAAACCCAGCCCCTTCCCCTCCGTTCTGGAGATGGTTCATAGAACTGATGAAATTTCAAGCTGTCACTCAGCCAAACTGTATTTGACTTTTATCACAATGCAAATATTTTTAAAAATTGTATTTCTGTCCTTTTTTTTTTTTTTTTAAAGAAAAAGCCTCCTTTTGCAAACAAATCCACCTCAAAAGTCTTGTCTTATTCCACACCAGTGGCATTAGCTATATCTAAGTAAGTCTTTCCTTTGGACCTGCGGGTCAGTTGAGTGACATTCATTTCTTTCACCTTTTAAAAGCTGGTCTAAGTGTCCACCTCTTCTGCCCTGAGCAGGCAGGGTCAGCAACTGTGGGTGGCCAGAGCATGAGCTCATCCCCTTGTCTCATTGCCTGGCTCTCAGCTCCTCTTGCAGAACTGACCCTTGCTGAGTTAAATCTGGGTTCCTGAAGTTTCATTCTTCAGTARTTTRTTGTCATCTTTGGAGCCGCTACACATTGTTCCTTTAAGTGGATTCCAACTTTGTTTGGAAATTTGGCTTTACTCACTTCTGATCTTAGAGCAGGCCCCTTGAGTTTAATTGCCTGATGGTGCTTTAGAGTTGACTGGAAATTATTCCCCCCCCCACCTTCTTGGTAAGACCCACTGTCTCTTCTAAAGAGAGGGTCCTGACTGGATTCTCTTACCTCTTGTTGAAGAGTTTCAAAGTCACACTATGTGCCTCTGAGTAAGTGAAAACAACCATCCATCTGGTGGCTTYCGGAAAGGAAGGACTTTGCCTAAAAAAGAAACTACTATGTGTCTATGTTCATGCAGGGCACATGAAAGGGGGCCCTCCACTGAGAACAAGAGCTTCAGTTGTTCATTCATCTGCTTGGGTCTTCTATGTCGTYTGAATACAGGATAAGCATGGAGTAAGGCATGGGAAACTGGGGTACTGCATCTCCATGTTGGTCACTGTGTCTTCTGATGGTGAAAATGCTCCTGTGTTTTAACATCCTTGATGCTGAAGTTAAGCTCTTGTTACTCTGCTGGAGATGAAGGTACTAATTGCCACACATGTATGCTAACAAAGGGTCTATATCCCCCAWAGACCCTCCAAAGACTGATTTCATAATCACCTTGGGATTCTGACCTCTTCCCACCCTTTGTGGGCTTTTCTGGATGATTATGAGACGTAATATCACAAAGTGAGGTCCAGTCCATCATGGTTATAGGAGGTGGGTTACTTTACCCCARTGAACACATTCCCAACCTCATAAATATTCATGAAACTGTATTTAAAGCCCACACTGTCGATCCCACCTGGCTGCTTCCTTTCTTAGGACAGCCCACTCCAGTCTTTCCTKGATGTGCATGATTTGTGTTGCTAAATAAAATTATGTTTGACAGGCTGTGCCTCTCGACTAAATTCTTTGTCTAGAGAAAAAAAAAGAACTGAAAGAACCCATGCCCTACCCCAGACCCTCAGACAATGCATGACTGTTCAATGTCTCCTGAGCACCCTACCCTGCTAATTCGGTTTTCAGGGCATGAAGAGGAAGAGGGCAGAGAGAAGAATCTCTTACTACAGCCTCAAGGGACTTTACAGTCAAATAAGGGGGAAGAGGTTCATTCAGAACAAAAAATATTAGTCTAGGGCAGGGCATGTTCTGGAGATTGTGAGTTGGGGGTGTCTGTCACTGTCCAGAAAGTCACAGCCCTCTGTTTTTCCTACTGTGTTGGGGGAAGGTGGTTCTCTCAATTTATAGACACTGCTGCCAGGGATGACCAAAACAAGCAACCCAAACCCAGCCCAACCAAACAGTAACAAAATAACAACAGCACCAACCAAACAACAACAGTACGTCTCCTTAGGTTTTGGATATAGGGACTATGCTTCCTTCTTGTGACTTACTTTGCTCTTGAAACTTTCTCTAAGCCAGATTCTAGCCATCTCTACTTTCTTTGTTCCTAAGTGACTTTGATTTTCAATACAGTTACAAGTGTCTTGGGTCTTTTAATGTAATGAAATAGCTTTTAAATAAGGGCAGAGACACTGGGAAAGAGGCCATGACAGATTTTCACCTTTTCTCCCTAGCCATTAGCCACTAGTCCTTGCTTGTGTGACCACTTGAGTGTTACTGGTGGGGGAGAGGAGGACAGGAGGCACATCTGCAGGAGATGGGGAGGGATTTTCAGAAGCTTAATTCTGGAATCTGAGTGTTGGATTCCTTTGGGTTTTCTGTAGAAACAGCTTTGTGTCCTTGTGCCCAGTGGTAGGCTGTCATAATTTCAGTTCTCTCTGATCTCGTAGTRGGTGGGAATTGCCAGGTGGGAGGGATGCTGGTACTGTCCCGGAAATGTCCTCTGAAGATGTCCTCTGAAGATTTTCATCTCTTCTCTCTGTTTCATTCTTTTCTGCTGCATGTACGTGCACACACCACCCGCTCCATCCTCCATCCTCCATCGCCCACATCTACAGAGAGGGAGGGGAAGAGAGAGGGAGAGAGGAAGAGAGGAAGAAAGCAAGAGAGAGGAGAGAGGGAGAGAGGAAGAAAGGGAGCGAGAGGAAGAGAGACACACAAAACATACAAAGAATCTGTGTGAGGTCTACAGCATAAGACAAGGTAGCCATGTGGCTATTTTTGCCAGAACATGCAGAATTCCATGTGGCAAAGTCCTGACCTGGGGGTGGGAAACTTCTCTCCTAGTTCTTATTTTTAATCCATTGATCCTGGGCAAGTGACTTCCTTCTTTGAATTTTGTGTTTCTCCATTCTACTACTTGATGCTTAACAATATAATTTCAAAGACCTATCTGTGATTCCAATTACCTTTCATTCTACCATTTTGGTGTTCYCTACTATGATGCAGGGATTAGAAATCATTATCTACCAGATTTTAATTTCTCTGGGCCTGTGGTAGACAGGGAATAGAGACTTCACTATGGAAAATCATGTCTTGTAGGATATCCAGTACCAAAGCTGAAAGGTAAACCCAAATATGTGTCCCATAATTAACTACTTCATGAAAATCATGGGATTCAGTGTACAGCATGTCACATGACTGGGGTATGGAAGGAAGACAACAAGGAACCAGGGTCACTATAATAAATGTTCATGTCTAAATTATAATTTATATAGATACATAATTAATATAATATAAAAACTTGTGATTAGTCCACGGACTAATTCGTACAGGATAATTTGTTCAGGGGGTTGGCATGAAGGACACCTGATCCCCCTTTTCCAAACTGAAAAACAGGGAAGGACATTTTCCTTTAATATTCTTCCTCCTTGAGGACCTTCTAAGTGCCCCAGAGTGAAAAACACCAAAGAGAATCATTTATTATCCACTTAATCCAAACCCCAAAGGGTTTTAAGTCAAGGTAGGGACCTGGTGATAACCAAAGGATGTACACTGATGGCTTTTCCAGAATGATCCTCAACTCTCACTTTCAGCTGATGGATTATACATACCATGAACCTTGAGAATATGTGGTACATATTTCTAAAAGTCAAGAATGGTTGCCCGAGTCAACAGCCTAATTAAGTGATTATTGAAGACTACATTCAAAATGTAGTTCTTGGGGATGAGTGTGTCTCATTCAGGCAGGTTACCTCAATCATTTCATTCTCCCTCTGTTTTATACCCATGYGACTCTTCCTGGAAACTAATTTGGAGTCTCTGAGATTTAAGATTGTTCCAGTGTGGCTTCTCTGCCCTTATAAATTATCCATCTATTCATCCACCCATCCATCCACCTACTCACCCACTCATCCATCTCTCCATCCATCCATCCATCCATCCATCTATCCCACCAACTCCTTATTCCCTCAATCTAATCAGCAAGCACACCCTGAGCATTTACTCTGTTCAAGGTCCTAATCTAGGAGTTGAGGTAGGAACAATAAAGATGGTTTATTGTTTCTACCCCAAGCTTTTCCCCTGCCATTTTTTCTGCCAAATGGAAACTTGTGATGGTTATAGTGTATGTTTTTTTTTTTTTTTTTTTTTTTTTTTTTTTTTTTTTTTTTTTTTTTTTTTTTTTTTTTTTTTACAATTCCCCTTTTCCTAGATGTGGGTATCAGCCCTAGAATCACTGGATCAGTGAATCTCAAAAATGTACATACATTGGTCTCAGTAAGATTCCTGGGACAATCAAGTCATTAAGAACCAGCAGTGTCAACCACAAGAACCATACCATCAGAGGACAGAGTCAAAGCCAGGAAAGCTAGTTAGATATCAGGAGTAAGAATAGTGTCTACCTCATACCTCCCTTATGCAAGCTTTGACTGTGGCTATAATCTAAGTTATGGAGGCTTCTAGTTCAAGCCAGTTTGAGATGGGATATTTTATTCATGTTTGGACATGCTTTAATAGATGAAGAAGCATTTGTGTAGTTGTTAAGAACTTGGCTGGAATAAATAAGAAACATGGATCTAGAGGGCAGAATACTTGGGTTTGAATTCCATCATCAACCTACTAATTATATGATTTCCTGTGCCTCATTTTCTTCACTCATAAAGTGGGAATAACATTTCTTCCTTATGAGGACTTTTTGAAAAGAAATGTTAATCTTTTGGGATTGTATATAATTTGCTTTCCAGTGGCTCCACAGATCAGCTCCACAGATCAGCTCCACAGTCAGTTCTGTGTAGCTCTTGTATTATAGCTCTGATGGACCAGTAACCTATTGGTCATTTCCTCTAACCAACCAGGTTTGAGAGGTCTTCAAAATGTATACGTCCTTCCTCACTCGCGGAGTCACATGTTCTTGATTCCTTAAGTGCTCTATACTATTGGTACCATTTTGAACCTTCTCTCCAGCTTCAGACTTGACAGTGATTTCAGTCACTCCATTGTTCCTGTTTCCTATACCCAATGAGTCACAGAGAACAGCAATCAGTTTTCATTGCTGTCACAGGATACCTGACATAAACAATGTAAGGAAAAAAAACTTTATTCTGGCTCACAGTTTTAGAGGTCTCAGTACACGATAGCAGGGAGGGAACGGAAGAGAAAAGTAGATCAAATCACGAGAGTCTAGAAGTGGAACAAGAATGCATGTAGTGTGGACTGGGYTTCTGCTTCCCTATTTATTTCAACTTTGCTCAGCAATATTATTTAGTGTTGTCACATTCAGGGTGGATTCTCCCACCTCTGTTACTCCTCCTTGGAAATGCCTTCCAAAGTGCATTCAGAAGGGTGTTTAAATAATCCCTTGGCCACCTATCAACCCAGCCAAGAGTAACCATCACACTCGACTTAAGTTCTCACTTCCTAATTGTTCTACTCTGTTTCCTGTTGCCACTCCCACTGTTTCTGTAAGGAGAATGTGGCTTTTCTGCTTCCAGAGATAGCCTTGGGAAATCCATTCCCAGCCTTATGGCCAGATAGAACATGATAAAACAGATTGATAATGTTCTTCCAAGATCTGAAAGTTAGCAGGACATTTTACTTTCTTATGTACATTAAAACCTCACATTCTTATTCTGGATTCTAAGGATTTAGCTCTGATGAGTTTTTAACACCCGTCTCTCAGATCTTCCCTTTGGATTTTTCCATATCTTAGTCCTTTGCTTTGCAGCTCCATCATGCTGGGATCACTATCAGACATGCCCACTCCTCTGTGATGGTGAAGGAGGTAAGTGCCTGCACCAGGCTGCATGAGTGTGTATATTAGCTTCATAATCTGAGGGATTTCTGATGTTAAGTAAATTACCTCTTGATTTAATTTCTCTTTAACTTGTTAATGGCATGAACCATTACCTACCTCATGTGACACAGTGAAAAACAAAGAGGTTGTCACACAGAGGACTGAGAAAACCGTCTGACTTCTTCTAAGAATCTAGTACTTGTAAGTTGTTAGCACTCTCACTAAAGAACCCAGTCCATGCTAGTTGTTAGTACTTGCATTGATCTTTTCCACCTTTCTCTTTGTATCTGGATTATACACAGGAGAACTCCAGCAAGTCCTTCATCAGTTAGTTCTTTGGTAAAGACTGATTTCAACATTGAATCTTTGCATAGGATTGTCCTTGAAGGTCTGTGGCATTTCTGCTTTCTTTTCATTGTTATGCTGTTTGTGTTAATAAACTGTCCATTATCAGTGATAGGGAAAACATCTAGATGTCTTTTTTTTAGCTTCTTTTATTATTATTATTATTATTATTATTATTATTATTATTATTTTGGTTTTTCGAGACAGGGTTTCTCTGTGTAGCTCTGGCTGTTCTAGAACTCACTCTGTAGACCAGGCTGGCCTCGAACTCAGAAATCCACCTGCCTCTGCCTCCCAAGTGCTGGGATTACAGGCGTGCGCCACCACACCTGGCTTAATTATTATTTTCTATACATTTGCTTACATTACAAATAATTTTCCCTTTCCCGGTTACCCCGTCCCCATAAGTCCTATAAGCCCTAGATGTCTTTTTTAGCACTCAGAATGATGATTAATATGAAAGAAGTGCTCAAGAGCTTTTAAATAAATCAATCCATGATTCCTTACAACTTCTCTTTGAAACTGTACTAAACTAAAATTTGTGCTCAACTATAAACACTCAGATGCTCATGTGGAGTCAAGGGATTCCTGTAAGTTCTCCAGACAAGGAGTAAGGAAAGATCCTGATTCATCAGGTAAGTACCCAGCATGGCGGTACTGCATATATATTCACTGAGCCACTACTACTGAGTGTAGAGCCACCTGTGATAAAGAGGATGTTTTAGGCAATCAGTGGGGACTCTTATCCAGCCGTCTTAAACAAAACGGGATTTTATTTTACTTTTTATTATCTTAGACAAGAGGTTTGAAGATAGGATCCTTTCTAGTTAGTAACTTAAGGCGGCTGGCTTTATAATGGAGGACACAGACTCTTCTTCCAGTTCTTACTGTAGGATCTGGCATTGTCTTCAGCTTGTTCTTCTCAGGGTGGCCTCACAGCAGTTYTTAAGACAGAGGAAGAGAAGATGTGCTTATTCCTCTCCGAAAACAAAATGAAACGAAACGAAACAAACCAAACACTACCCCATAACCCCAGTAGATTTTATTTTATGTATCTGGTCAGAAACTAGACACAAGACTGTATATAGGAGCCGTTAGCAAGGATAATGCAGTCTTCATGTTGGAGCCAATAAGTATTTATTTGCATCTAGAGGAAGAAAAATAAGCACTGTGATAAAATCAAGTCTTTCCAAGCATGAAAAAAGAGGGTGGCCACTAGGTAGGTAATCGCAGATATCTGCTTTAGAAGCTCTCATAAAAAGGGAGGAGAGATGGTTCCACATTATCTGTCAAGACATCATACCTATTCAAATTTTATGTTAAAGACAAATAAAAAACCATCATATTTATATGTAAATAGAACTGACTATGATCCAGGTGTGGGCTAGCCTTTAGGTGAAAAAAAAACTTTGCATTTATCATAGAGGTTTTTCCAGCTCAGCACATCCCAACTCTTGAAAATTATTCAGTCATTTGAGCCTTCAGGGTAATTGCTTATGATCAGAGATAAGCAAACACATTTGCTCATGTAAAGCCTACTTTTACCCATTATAAAGGCATAGCACTAAAGCTCTCAGCCCTGGTCGGACTTTCTTCTGATTGCACAGTCAATCTTTCAATGGGTTTCATTGTCTATTAGAAATAAACAAAGCCAATCTAAGAATATCAGAGAAACACTGAAGCTCTAGATGACTGGGCTTTCTCTGGCTCTCCAGCACAGTAAGTGCCTCCTGTTCCCGCAAGTCCCTTGCTTTGTAGCCATGTAGATACACTTTCAAGTTATGAGGCATACTTTGTCTTTATTTTTGTCCTCTGACCTTTGGTCTTTGTATGACTATAGCTTTTAGTCATGCTTCAAGGCCCGAGTCAATGTTGTATTTATAAGAAGGTGGATGGACATGATCAAAGTATGGTTTTCAAAGAATACATTCAAAATATTATAAAAACAAACTGCAATATTTTCTAGGCTTCCCTAGGCAGGTCGTATGCCTTTTACTTGTGTGCAGTGCAGCCCCAGCATCCAAGTACCCCTCTACTAGAACCATCATTGTGTCTTGCTGCAATCCTAGAAAGTAGGTATCTAAGCCATCCAGATGGCTTTGTGACTATCTGCTGTGTGTTTCTTGCCTGAACCAGGAACATAATGGGGTAGGGATGGCTAACAAGTGTTTTTGCACATAATCTTATAGTTTTCTTAATAAGTCAGAGATAACTCAGTGAATGTGTTACTTATTGCCCTCTTTTAAGACTCATCCCAATTTGAGTCATAGTCTGATCATTTATGAACAGATTAGCTACTTGCAAATGGGCACATTTCTGCATATTTACCTTGACATATATGTACTAATGGCAGTCAGAGCCATTAGTGAATTCATTATTTTTGAATTCAACTTGCACTGCTACAGCTAAGGTTAATTATTGATTTGTTTTATTCTGTGATTAAAGCCATTAGCTACTATTAGCAAATGATGATGTTTATGCATGTTTGAATATCAGCGGGCTTGCTTTTCATAGCAGGGGCCCAGGCTAAATGATTGCTCTATGGGATTGAAATCTACAATGGGGGTTCACAGAGTCACTGCAAGTAACCAGTGGTTTGTCCTTGTGATAGAAGAATAAACAGAATCTGATTGCTTTCGCTAATTATTCTTCTTGAGCAGATACTGACCGGAATTTACCTTTAATTAAATTTGGCCTCTGTCCCCTTCTGATTTTGGATGACCAGACTTCTGAGCAGGAGATAGAGAGTCTGAGACTGCTATCTCCAAGGACTGCAGACCCTAATTTTAAATGGGAAGTAGAATGGGCTTTTGCTCTTTGAAATGGTTGGAAATGCAGTGGAAAGCCTAGAGCTTGGCTTTATCTTGGCACAGTTCTGCTGATGAATGTAAGGCATTAAATGTTGACAGCCTCTTTGTGTAGGTCATGCCTTTTCTGGCTTCTCCCTTTCTGGGGGAAGGTTGACCTGAATCTACCTGGTGTTTCTGCCATTTGGTTTCTTGATGCCAATGTTCAGGGAGTAGCCCCACCCCCTTTTGTAAGTCAGAGGTCAAAGGCTTAATGTCCTACATCCAACATGGAGTCACCAGTGACTTGAGAAGGCATGAGGGCTTTCCTCTACCTGTTCTAACTTTGAGAGTCTGGGAGTAATTTCTAGTCTTGTCTCTGACTATGAGAGCAGAATAAAGAAAGAAGCAGGAAGATTGTGTGGGAGGCTTTCTGGATTTGGTCTAAGAGGAATATCTGTTGTTTCTATCTGTATTSTCACTGGTCAGRACTTACATAGACTCATCTGTATACAGAAGTAGGAAGTRTAGCCCGACAGCCAAGTCTGACAAAGGGAAAATCAATTTTGGAAGTCATTTGGCTCGGGTAGACTGTAGTCTCTTTTACTCTTTAAAACCTGGGCCACTATCCCAGCCCGTCATTTCTTTCTGTGATGTTAGAGGAACCGCCCATCCCAAGACARGCCTTCATGAATGGTTCTCAGCTTTCTTCAGAAAGCACAGAGATGATAACTTGAGAGTAACGACAACTCCCCATCTCAGCTCCAGCAGTTCTAACACAGCGGGGGCCCATGGTAAACATTTGCTGAGTGAATAACTGTCCAATTGAATGATTTTTGGTGAACTAAAGGCTCCTGTCACCTGGATTTGACATATATTCCTTTTAGAAGGCTCATCTCTTTACCCTTTTCACAAGCCTTCCCGATGGTTATCTACAGTTCATCTTTCCCTGCGAGACGGTTCAATTAAGACACCTCAAAATGAGTCCATGAGTTGAAGGAACAGCCGGCTGCACTCTGATTAACTTCCTATTCATCAGTCACGGAGATGTATGATGGGAATTACCAGGGCAGGCAGGAGGGAGGGCAGCCGGGCTGGAAGGAGGGAGGTGGCAGCTGGAAGATCAGAATTTGAGGGTATAAAGAAGATGGAAGAAGATGACAGGAGAGGGATCCAAATTCCCAAGAGAAGCCCCAGCACATCACTTGAGATATGAGATCTTCTTGGAAATGTATTCCCGATGCCTTTGCAATTCAGTATCTGATCCTAAAGTTGCCTTGAACTCTCTCACAGCATAAAAGGAAAACATAAGTTAGACAGTAGAGAAGGTTGATACCTTTCAGGCTTCACTTTCAGGTTTTAGCAGTTTTGTAGTGCAGCCTCTTTAAGCAACGTAACTACCCCCCACCCCAGCATTGCCTTTAAAGGACCAGTGATGGTGTTTCTCATCCCAAGAGGCTAGCTCTCTGGGTGAGAAATGGATATCTTCTCTGAGTGAGGTTTGAATTTCGGGAAAGACATTATGCTTCCATAGGATGCTAATTTCTGGGACTGTCCAGCATCTGGTGGTTTGCTGGCAACCTAGCATTTCTTGACTTGTAGGTATATCACCCCATCTCCGCCTTCCTCTTCACAAGGTCTTCTACTTATATGCAGTCTGTCTTYGTGCCAGAATTTTCTGGTTTTAACAGGACATGTTCACATGGGTTTGGGCTACTCTAATGACCCCGCCTTAAYTGTCTCTCTGCAAARCCTTWATTTCCMAAGAAAGTGACATTYATAGGTTCAGAGGGATTGSATGTATCTTTTGGGGAGAGGGACACAATCCTACTCACACCCATTACCAAAGGTATGCAGGAAATATTCAGCCCCATGAGCCTCAAATCTACCCTCYATGCCCTTTATCCTGGTGCTTCTTGCTAGATTCCCCCCATAGATTGTCTTGTGAGCAGTTCTCTCAAACATGGAGAAACTYAGCTCACCCCTTCCTTCTCTCCAGTCTGTTCCTTGCTCTGTGGTTCCTGGACCAGGAAACACTCCCATCAGCTCCATGGTATGACATTTTCCCTCTGTCCTACCCTGTCAGTTTCCTTCTACTAGATCATTTGCCTGAAGTTTTACATCAGTTTTCTTGACACCCACCCTGCTCAGTTAGGATCCAGTTGTACATGTGACTTTCTACAGTGCAATTTGCTCATGATCTTAATCTCAGAGCATTGTAGTGTTTCCCTCTCTTGCTTATGGAATACATCAAACAATCCACAGCGTGTTTTTCACAATCCTTTATGGTCTGCCTCATTTTCCCTTCGTATCTCATTTTCAGTTGCTCCTTCTGTTCTAAAATTGCTTCGAGTTATAGTAGTGAAAAGTTCCTCAGATCTGCTTTTCTGGAGACCTTTCCACATGCAATTCTTTCTGCTGGAAGGTTCCCCCAACCCCTGCCGCCTTCATTTTCATTCCATAGCTTATAAAAGTTCACACAATTAGATCTATATCTTTTGTCAAAGCTCTCTTGAAGTCATCAGAATATTCTAGTGTTTCTTGTCTGTCTCGGGGTCTAGTGGGAACTGAACTTCACTTATTATTTCCCCGCAAGGTCCAACCCAGTGGCCAGTATCAGAGCCTGCTTCCTGGTTGTGGGAGCAGTGTAACAGCAAAAGGCTGTGCTCAAAGTGTACACCTTCACACCTGTCTTCGCCACAAAGTCATGTAGGTGGTAATGGTGCATGTGGTGGGGGCCCACCCTCTTACCAAATTATCAGGGATGGATTCTTGAATGTTTACACATGTCTACTCTCCTTGTTTGGCTCAGAAATGTCTGCCCCTTCCTTTGCTCAGTAAATCAGCGAAGGGTGGCATCGAGGCTGGTGGTGGTGGGGAATCAAACCATCAGAAGAGCTTGGCCTCATCTATAAATGTTTCGAAGGTAACTCTACTCTATTAGGAAGAAGTTATCCTCTGGCACTTGGCTTTGGCTTGAGAGCCTTGGAAAATGTGCTCAAGCCCTGAGAGATGAGGTGGTAGAGTCAGGAAGAGAAGAGCTGTTGAAAAGAAGATGAACCGCACATTTTTACTTGGCAAGAGACCCCACCAATCACACAAGTTATGGAGTTGACCCTCCCTGACACGTAAACTCAAAGATAGTTGAGTTTCATTACTCTCGTTTATCTCTTTAACCCACCCATACCCATAAAGCTTCCCTTTCCATGTCTATGGCCTGACACCCAGAACTAAGCTCCGAGACTGTTTAACGGTGCCTTATTTGTTTTATTCATGTAATCTAAGTGCCCAGGGGAGGGTTTGGCACTGAGCAGGAGGACTTCCAACTGCTGTAGGATGAGTACAGGAATCAATTAAAAAGTAAGAAAGCTAGTCTTGAAATCGCTCTCTGTTGTTGCTTCTGAAGGTTGTTAGAATGCCTGTGAGGTATAGCACTGAGAAGTAACCTTGGAGATTATCGAATCAATTCTGACCTGTAGCCTTTGGCGGGAGTTGGTCAGAGCCTTGGGCTAATCTGTATGGGCAGGTATGTCCCTATCGTCTTTACCCTCCACCTTAGGGA
This sequence comes from Apodemus speciosus, assembly GCA_002335545.1. Classification (NCBI taxonomy): domain Eukaryota; kingdom Metazoa; phylum Chordata; class Mammalia; order Rodentia; family Muridae; genus Apodemus; species Apodemus speciosus. The sequence goes on from BDUI01008866.1 coordinate 34,430, forward strand.
AGCCTAGTTGCAGGCTGAGGATGCATAGCCGGAGAACCAGAGAGATTAGAAAGGTGGAAAGGTGTTATTAAAGCACTTGAATGACCAGGAGGCGGAGTTTAGTACTGGAGGTGGAGATAAGTTAGCTCTTCAGTGATGTTTGCTGCAACAGCGCTGCTGAAAGAGGGAACAGTGTGGTCCATTAGCTCACTTCAGGAGGGCGGAATGTATAGAAAAAATGCCAGTTGCTTTCACCTTCATTCCCCTGCCTCAGTTTACCTAATAAGCTACAGGATCTAGGAGGTTTCCTGGAGCACATGAGAAATGTCTCTTAGCCAGTGCAAGGATGGGCCTCTGGCTGGTTTGGATCCACCACTTATGCTGCTCTAACTCTTGGTATAGACTAGAAAGTCTGCTGGGCTAAATCAGTTCTGCCTATTGTTTCAGCCYGTTTGGCCCAGAGTAGCCAAAGCAAATACCAGAAACAGAGTAGCCTTGGAAACATTATTATTTATTCTTTGAAGCTGGGAAATCTAAGACCAAGTCGTTAGCAGATTTAGTGTCTGGTGAGGGTTCACTCTTTGCTTCTTAGATGGTGCCTTCTTGTATGCCCTCATGTGGTGGAAGGGGAAAGTTAATTAATGCTCTGTAGTGTCTTTATGAGGGTACTAGTCTGATTTAACTTGGCTCTGCTCTCGTCACCTAATCATCTCCCAAAATCCACCTCTTAATTCCATCGTTTCAGAGAAGAGGATTCAAAATGAGTTTGGGTAAAACACAAACACTCAGACAATACAGCACCTTCAAAGGCCTGGTTTACTCAACCTAGCTTTCCATCCAATCGGATGCAGAACTCATGCCTCCTTATTGCTAAAAGGTTGCATTCTTAATGCTCTAGTGCCTCTCATTACTGGGCAACACAGAGATTCATAGCTACCATGCATATGAGAGTAGATACCACTCTATTCTAATAAGAATGTGCCTGAAAGCACACTTAGGAACCTTCACTAAGATGTTGCCAATGTATAGTTTTGTGCAATTTGTTTCAGAGCGAAGAGGTATGGATGGCAAGTATTGTTTGTCAGGTTTCATAGACATGGAAGGAATGCCTAGAAAAGTGAGGGAGGCTCTTTGTAGTGTGGTGTGATACCATTGACACTGGTGACTCACAGGAGGAGTAGTGAGGTTGCATTTTGATGACCATAGCAGCTAAAAAACAACAGGAGGTAACAGTACAGATGCTTTCCCCATCTATTTTCTTGATTAACAGGATTAATTCAGAGGCTGTGGGCAAATCTGAGGTTCCTTCTGAGAACTTTCTGGGACTCTCCATTGTACCGACACAAAGGCACTCCCATGTAAAGATTGAGTGCAGGGTGGGCACTGAGGCAGCTCATTCTGGCAAGAGGCAGAATGACTCTCATGCATTACTTGGACTTYAAAGCTCTCCGATGGCTTTACCAAGCTGCTTTGAAGACTGTACTCTTGTCTGGGGCTTTTCTTTCTCTTCTTTCAGATACATCAGATCCAGGCTGAGATTGTCCCATTTTTCTGCTTCCTCCTGCAGATCCTTTGCATGTTCCACTCTGGTTTGATGCCTGTGTCACACAAACACAAATGAATGCATTCTCTCCATCCATTCCATCTATCTTCTGGTCTATGCAAATGACACTTTATGTCTCATGTTAGTGACTGATGATATTAAATGTCTTCTAGAGGAGGCACAGTCATAGAAGGGAGACTTCAAAAGCAGTTTGGGATTTCTATGAAAACCATGGAAACTGATGTAGGTTCACATTCAGACTCTAAACAGGGCCTGATACAGAAGCCTAGTCACTCACCAGTGACCAAAGTGTGTCTAATGTGGCCTCCATCACTTAGTGAAATGCAGAAAGGAATAACGCAGAGCCACAGATGTGGCAGTGATTGAGAATGGTAGGCACTAGACGCTCATCATTTTCCAAACACGCCAGAAGTTCCAAGTTAAATACAACCTTAATGGGGCATAGATACCTCTTTAAAATGACAGCTATCCTGGTTAGTTGATGACATGAGTTAGGTTAAATGTGATTTAGAGAAGTAAGGTAACATGTATGGCTTAGGTCTCAGTGTTCTGGAGGGCCTACTGACCATGCACATGCATATAAGATCGGGAAGGCTCTCCAAATTTTGCGGGGCAGGACACAGAACAAACACACATTTCTTCTAGAATGAGGACCATGTCAGGAATTGACAGTCAAATACAGAGCATGATAGCAGGTCTCTGTTTCTTTACAAAAAAAAAAAAAAAAAAGGAAATCTGAGGAAGACAACAGTTCTTTGAGGCTGAGAATATTTTTTGTGCATGCATTGCTTTATTTATCTTTTAAAATAAAATTTTAATTTATATTTTGAAAATGGAAAAATGTATACATAGATACAATATGCCTTAATATTTTCCTTGAAACTCCCTCAGGACCCACCGCTCTGTCTCTTTCTGATTCATACCCTCTTTTTTTTCTACTTATTTTTCAGATTGTATTTTTTTAATTGGATATATTCTTTATTTATATTTCATTTCCCTTTTTCTGGTTTCCCGCCCCCCAAAGGTCCCACATGCCCTTTTCCCTACCCCTGTTCCCCCATCCACCCCTTCCCACTTCCCTGTTCTGATATTCCCCTACACTGATGCATTGAGTCTTTCCAGGCTGAGAATATTAATCAAGTCCCCAAACACAACAGGGCTTACTCTAGCTATGGTAGATAACAGATTAGTGGCTGTTGATGTGAAGAAGGCTCAAAAGCACTAGGGTAGGTCTTGCCACTGGGTGCTGTGGCAGTCATTAAAGTGTATGTGAGGCTAGTTGTATTGTTTAATGAGACACGGAAGAACACAAGGCATTTCTTCCCCAACTTCTCGATTGCACCTCTAATGACAATAGCTAGGGAGTTGTTCTGGGAAGGTCTAAGGATAGAGAGGAAGCAGCCTGCACGCATGAGCAACAGATGGGGACTTCCCAGATTCCATAACCTCCTTGTATCTTCTGTTCATTTGTTGAATGACAAAATATTTACAAATAATATAACAGAACTACCTAAGAAGGAGGTCACATTTCAACTCATTCAACATTTTAAGTGCTAGAAATATTACCCATAATATCAGTAGCCAGGCAATCTTTTCTAGTTTTTCTTTTCTTTTCTTTTCTTTTCTTTTCTTTTCTTTTCTTTTCTTTTCTTTTCTTTTCTTTTCTTTTCTTTTCTCTTCTCTTCTCTTCTCTTCTCTTCTCTTCTCTTCTCTTCTCTTCTCTTCTCTTCTCTTCTCTTCTCCTTCCTTCCTTCCTNCAGGCAATCTTTTCTAGTTTTTCTTTTCTTTTCTTTTCTTTTCTTTTCTTTTCTTTTCTTTTCTTTTCTTTTCTTTTCTTTTCTTTTCTTTTCTCTTCTCTTCTCTTCTCTTCTCTTCTCTTCTCTTCTCTTCTCTTCTCTTCTCTTCTCTTCTCTTCTCCTTCCTTCCTTCCTTCCTTCCTTCCTTCCTTCCTTCCTTCCTTTCTTCCTTTCTTTCTTTTTAAGAAATGTCAAAGAGCTGCATGGATGAAACAGTGGGCAACTGTGAAAGTCTGTGCTTCGGCACAGGCTGTTTCTCTCTACCTCAGGGTACATGAGGCAGGACTTGCCACTGGCCGAGATAGAGCAAAATAAACCAGATATAGCATCCTTCTTGACCGGAAGGGGACAAGCACAGAATTGTAGTTTTCAGACACTGGCCAACAGGCAGTGTGGGATATTGACCTTGTGTGAGGAGGAGTGTTGAAGGCAGTGTGATGACTTGTGGGATCCTTCCACAGGGGTCTTTTTAGTTGTAGGGAGAGGAGGTTCTCATAGATGGCAGAGATTTCTGGGCTTGAGGAGGTAGAATTCAGACTTTGTAGACACTGAGACAACTGATATATTTGGAAGAATCCGAGGGAAGCTGGAACGGCATAAAACCGAGAAAGCACATGGAGGGAGAGTTTGAGAGTTGTCTAGGAGATTCTCTTCAGGGACCCAGCATAGTAAGGTCTGTGTATGGCTCCAAACAGAAGCACTGGAGAGAGTGAAAGCGATGAGCCTTGATCACAAGGAGTCAGAAATAGATTGTATTCTTGCCAGATAGAGTGTAGAAACATCACAATATGTAGGCATCAAATAGAACACTCAGCTTGTCAAATATCTAGTTATTTCCTCCTTGGTATACCTAGACTGTCTCTTGCTTAAGCTATCTGGCTCTGCCTGAAAGAGAGAAAACCTCAAAAGGATCAAGCTATTCCCGAATAACTTACCTGGGTCTCGGCAAAATGCTTAAAGATGTTAAAGCAAGGCAAAATTCAAATTTTTAGCAACTCAACCTCCATATTATCTCGTATTTAAGTAATAAGGAAATTATGAGCACAATTAAGAAATCAGTGGATCAATTAATCAATAAATAAGTCAGACCACAATGAGAAAATCAATTAATCARGCAATCAATAAAAACAGACCCAGAAACAAGAGACATCAGAATAAATGAGCTGCCAAGGATACATAGTACAGATCCGTCTACCACTGGACGCAGCCACCTCATCCAGGACGCAGATAAGCTTCAGCCCCACAACCAAGGAGTGAATATATATATACATATATATATGTATATATACATATATATATGTATATATATGATATGTGATATGTAATATATATTATATACATAAATCATCTCATAAGTTTAAGAAGAGTAAGTAGTAAAAAGTATTAAAAAAGACCTGTGAGTCAAATCCAGCCTGGAACCTGCTTTTTAAAATGCTTAAAAWTTTTTCTTTATATCTCCCCCCTTTTCTCATTTTTATTTTCTTTTTCAGATTAAYATAATTATATAATTTCTTCCTCCCTTTTCCTCTTTCCAAACCCTCTCACATATCTCTCCTTGTTCTCGTTCAGACTCATGCYCTCTCCTTCTAATTGTTGTTGCATGTATATATGTATGTGTATGATGTCTATGTATATTCATACACATACATGTATATATGTAAATACACGTATATTCCCAAGCATAACCTGCTCATTCTCAACATGCACTCAATGCACCTGCTTAGACAACCAGCTGGAGCCTGCTTTTATAGGGATGAGTATTAAAAACAATGATTCCTCCTCTTTCTTTTCCTTCCTCACTCCACTTTCTTTTTCTTTTATATTTAAAAAAACTCAYGAGAGCAAGTAGATACACATGCATTTACAAGTTGAGCTTGGCGATATGGGCTCAGCAGTAGATATCACTGCAGAAGAGAAGGCAACAGTACTTAAAGACGGAACCACGCCCAGTACTCACAATGCAACATAACAACACAGTGGTTGAGAAAAGACTCTGAACACCATCAAAGAATGACTTGACGGAGCCTATTACACAAATGGATGGAGCTTCTGAAAGAAGTGGATCCCAGAAAAGTATTTGAGAAATAATAATAATAATAATTTAAAAAAACTCTCATTAACTTTGATTAAGTGAAATATTAAGGAGACAGTTTTAAGAACATCAATGAACCACAAATCCAGAGAACATGAAGAAAACTATACCACTGTGCATAAAATCAAGTATTCAGAACCAGTAACAAAGAATATCCTTTTTGTGTGGTCTTGGGAATCAACGCAGACGAACATCTTTAAGATAGCAAGAGACAAAAGGCTCATTACCTACAAAGAACTCAAATTAAACTGGAATAGACTTCTTAGTGGAAACAATTCAATCTAAAACGCAGTAACTGGATATTTTTCAAGTAGTAAAATGAAAAAAAGGTCAGCTAAGACTTATATACCCTGCAATAATTTATTTCCAAAACGAAGTCCAGATACTTATGTAGACACACAAAAGTCTGACAAGAGCGGAGAGACATCATCATCTCTAGCTGAATTACTGCGGTGTAAAAAAGTCCTCTAGGCAGATGTGCAGCAGTGGGTCTCTTAGCGATCAGAGTGGGGCTGTCTCTGACTCCGTTGCCTGCCTTTGGATCCCCGTTCTCTAACTGGACCACCTACTCTGGCCTCAGAGGGAGAAGATGCACCTACTCCCGCTGTGACTTGATGTCCCAGAGTGGGGTGGTACCCAAGAGGGCACTTCTTCTCTGACGAGAAGGAGAGTGGGGAAATGGGGGAGGGATTCGTGAGGGTGGGACTGGGAGGAGCAGAGGGAGCTGGTGTTATGATCGGGATGTAAAGTGAATGGATTAATAAATTAATGGGGAAAAAAACAACCTACGGGCAATTTTCAAAATTTGAATCTACAAACAGCAATGAAGACTGTAGGAAGTGAAAACTGTGTAGGCAAGATGAAAAGGCTTTTTATTATTTAAAACATATCCTTAAAGAGTAATTGATTAGCTAATGTAAAAGCAATGAATGATATGAGGCAGCAGGGGAAGAAGGTTATAACAGAGACATAAATAGTACCACAGTCAGGAGGGGAAGGAGGTGCTCTTACATTATCTGTAAATTAAATGAAGTGATAATGTCATTCGAAGGCTGTACCAAATTAAGGAGGTATACTACAAAATATAAAGAGATCATTCTAAACAGAAGGTCACAGCTTACTAAGAGGCAGAACTGTGAATAGGGGAAAGTGTGTTCTCCTAGAAATCATAGAGAGTAGTTTAAAGCAAAATTTAGAAAAATAGATGTCACGCTAGCTAACAATAACCAAAAGAAAGGGGAAATGACTGTTTTCCATGACACCAAGTGGAAACAGCAAACCATAGTATCAGGGATAGGTGRGATCACTTTTGAGGAGAAAGATAATTGGAGCAGCAAGCAATAGCAGCAGCAGCAGCAGCAGCATCCACATGTCTACAAGAACATCTTTTGACATAAGTGAATCAAATATTTTTAGAATCAGAAAACACCCCAAATAGATGAGCTATTATAGTTTGGTATTTCATAACCCTTCTAGTCATTGATAGGAAACATGGACATCACGTCAAGAATGGCATAGAGAAATCGAATGACCTGCTAATTAACTATCTAATTGACATTTATAGAGCACACCACTCAGTGGGAGTGGAGTAGAGATTCTTTTCAGGTGCCTTTGGCATACTTACCAAAGTAAACTAGAAAACAAAGTCTAACAAATTCATGTTCTTGCTCATAAAACAAATCCCAAAGTATTTATGAGAATTCAAATTATGCCAAACATGTTCTGCAAACAGAATGGGCTTAAATTAGAACTCAGTTGTATCAAGGTATCTGGGGAAATCTCCAGATATTTAGGAACAAAATGGTACATTTAAAACTATTTTTCAGTCAATGAAGAAGTAAGGTTAACTAGACAATATTTTTGGACTGGGTTAAAATTAAAATCTGACATATTGAAACTTTTGGAATGCAGCTAAAACAAAATTTAGAGGAAAATTTATAGTCCTAAGTATTTATATTAGAAAAGAGGAGAGGATTTAAGGCAGTCCTCTAAGGGGCTTCAAACTGTAGTAGGTAAGTCAAAATGACAAGGTTTTGGCAATTAAAATCCATGTTCGTCCATTTATATATTAGTTATAGTTGTTTTCACAGAATAACAACAAAGTTGATTAGAGGTACATGTATAAAATAGTAATTATTCTTTAACCTTTCATTAAAACATTAGCTGACTCCTTAATTAACAATATAAAAAAAAGCAAATGAAAGGTCACTTAAGTAGGCAGCAGGAAATAAATATACACAGAGGCTGAAAACAAATGAAACTTGGGGGGAGTGGCGAGCCAGGAAAGGGGAAATCATTTGAAATACAAAGAATATATCGGATAAAAAAATAAATAAAACTAACAAAGGTAATGAAAATACACCATGATTCTTTAATAAAACTAACAGTCTGAAAGCCATGTAGAGCAGAAAAAAGTGTAGAAACACAAGGGGAAACATCAAAGTACTGTTCAGAGCTGGGTATTGGGGCACACACCTATCCTTTCAGAACTTGGGAGGCAGAAGCCGAAGGTTTGCTGCCACATCAAAGTCTGGTCTGCACAGTGAGACCTWCCTTCACTGCTCCCAGATATGTATTGCACTTATATGTTAATTGCACATAAATAGGCAATTTATTAACTCATTTAAATTATTTTGTTATTTTATGTGTGTTAGTATTTTGCCAGCCTGTGTACCACTTGTGTGCATTGCCTTCAGAAGCCAGAAGAGGGCGTCGGATTCCCCTGCAACTGGAGTTGGACTGCTCTAAACTGCTGTGTGGGTTATGGGAATTGAACTCAGCTCCTCTGGAAGAGAAGCTAGGGCTCCTAACCACTGAGCCATCTGTCCAGAATGATTGCAATCTGCAGAGAAATGAATGTTGACACCTTCTTAGTGTCCTATACCAGAATGAATCTGAAGTAGATCATAGACCGAAATTCAAGCACCGAAGTATGAACTTTTAGAAAAAAAACTGAAAAAAAAATCTCAGTGTCTTTGGGTTTGGCAAATATTTCTAGAATGTGTCCTAAAGAAAAACAAACTACAAACAAAAATCGTCAATGGCAGATGATCAAAATTAAAATCTACTCGTCAAAAGGAAAACAAGCCATACAAAGTATTTGCAAAATGTGTATCTTACAAAGGATTTTATGTTGGGTCTGTGAAAACTCCCCACTCCCAATTGTAAAAGATATGTGTCTCAATTAAAAAGTAGACAAAAGATTTATACAGTTTCTTTCCCAAAGTGTATACAGAGACGACAGATGAACCCCTAAGAAGATGCTTGGCAGCCTCAGCCATCATTAGGAAAGGCGGCTTAGAGTCACAATGGCATTTTATAACACAGCCACCATAGAAGCTAAAAATAAAGATCAACTGCTAATTATTGGAGAGGAAAAGAAAAACCTGGAATTCTGATAACTGTTGGTAAGAATGTGAAATTATATAAACATTTGAGGAAAAAAATTGGCAATTTAAATCTAAGGTAAATCTCGTTAGAAGTTAAGTGGCCATTCTAGTTCCTTTTTCATGCACCCCCAAATCACACAGTCTTTTTTTCAAGACTGTCTGTAATCGTTTTATTTGCTATAGCTCAAATTTAGAAATAACCTAAATGTGTATAGCAGGTGGATAGTTAAGTAAATTGTAGCATATTTATGAAATAGAATGAGCGAGATTCATGCATGTCCAGAGATGGGAAAAGAGGGAGTGAATCCAGGCACAACGAGATCTCAGAAGTCTTTGGTTATGATGCATGTGTTAACTGCCCTGATTCTGGTAATGAGTTCACACTCATAGATATTTCAACGATCAAGCTTTATACATTAAATATACTATGCTTGGGATTCATTAATTATACCACAATATGGCTGTAAAAGAAACAAGTTACGATTGGTTAATCTAAAAACAAAAACACATGAATCAAAGTTGAAACAGAAAGCGAAATATAATAAACCAATAGTTAGAAATTGGAGCCTTTTAACACAGTTTATGTATTGATAGAACAAACAAATGAAAAGTTTAGTTAGAATATAGAATGCTTGAACCAACAATACTATACAAATTTACCTTATTTTACAAATCGGGGAMATTTTTTTCCATATTCAAATGAATTTGGAATTTTTACTAGTTCATGTCTTGGTCTACACAATAAAACTAATTCGAACGGTTTGAAATTAAATATGTAGAAAGCCTCATTACTTGAACTTAAAATGAAGGTGATACTTTAGAAAGACTGGGGGGGGGGATAACAGGAGAAATAAGAAAGCATTTCAAGTGAAGCGACCACGAAAACACAAGCTGACTGCGAGGGTGGGAGCTGAAACAGTTCAGTGGGGGAGTTGTATCTTTAAATGCCCGTGTTGGAAATAAAAGCGTTTAAAATGAATGATTTTGGCTTTGGCCCCGGGAACGTTAGAAAATAAGCAAATCCACCCCACCCTAAGATGAAAGGATAGAAAGAAAAAGCAGACATAGATGCCACAGAAGACAAGCAGTAACGATGAGCTGAAGTTCCAAACCTAATAGGGACRAAATAAGAAAATTACAGAGGCCTATCCCTACGAACAAGGAGATAAAAGGCATCAGCTAGTTACTCAGGACTCAAATACAGGAATGTATAGAAGTACCAACTGTGACTTATCCCAAGAACGATAGGCTTGTTTAGCAGCAGCAAGCCAATCGATGTGGCTGGCTATGTTGCCTGAGCAAAAAAAATCTCACATGATCCTCTCCAGAGATGCAGAAAATGAGAAGCTGCTCATGATAAGAACTGCTGACAAATTAGAAATTGAAGGGAACTTTGTAGTGTGATGAAAAGAATCTGGGGAGAATCAACAGCTAGTGTCATACATTAAACATTGAGTATCATACACTAAATGCTTGCCCACAAGAGCAGTGGCAAGTTGTCCACTCTTATCTCCTTGCTTCCTTACTGAACTGATCCTAGACTTTGAAAAAGAATAGAAAGCTTGGAAGGAAGAAATATACTTGGGCTTAGATGATATAATAATGTCTATAGGAATTTTATAAAGTTTATAAAACCTATAGAGCAATAAATGAATTGAGCAGTTCTACAGTGTGAAAGTTCAACATACGAAATTTAGTTATATTTCTGTGATTTGTCAGCAAATAATGAAAATGAAATAGAATAAAATGCCATTTTACACAAAATTAAAGGCAAAATACATCAAAATAGCCTTTACACAAAAGTTCTAGATTTTCATTCTGACTTCTACAGAATCTAGGACAGACAAATTAAAGGAAGGCCCAGGTAGTCCTGCTGGTCATGGTGATACACTCAAAGACCCAATGTTACTAAAATGCTTTCTCTTAAAATTGTGCATCATTTAAACATAAGCACAATCCAAATTACATCAGCCTTAAAAAGTAAATTGACAAAGCTCATTTAGAACTTTTATAGAAAGTGCTAAGAATCTAGGAGAATAAAAATGTTTAAAAAAGTAGAACAAAATTGAAAGACTCTATTTGATTTCAGGACTTAATAAAGCTGGTAGAATTGAAGTTATGCTAAGATTTTCTTATAGACAAAAGGATCAGTAGTATAGATTTAAAAGCTCTCAATTGTATATGAATATACCCATTTGATGTCCAACAATGATGATGTGACTTAGCAGARAGGAGAATTTCTTTCAATAAAYGATATCAGGACAACTGGGTAGTCATATTAAAAAATATACTTTAAATCCTAACTCTTCCATCAACAAAAAACTCTTCTTGATGCCCATGTACCTAAAATGCACATGCTAAAGTCATCATGTTCTGCCTTCTTGTCCTTAAAAGGTGAAATTCTTCAATGCACGGAAAAAAATAATTCTGTATCAGTGAGAAAAAATAATATATTCATTATATATTCGTTAACTTATATATGTTCATTAACATTAAAAACATCTACTCTTCTGAAAACATTCTTCAGAAAGTTCGACAGTCCGGCATAGGCTTGGTGAAGGATTCGTRAAACAGAATTGTATGTTTTCTTTTCTCCATCAAAGACACGTGGATGGCCAATAAACACATGGGGCTAGAAAACTCAGTACTACGAGTTAGAATAAGACAGCATAAAATTGTAGCAGGCAGAATGGTTGAAGTTAAGGGATCTAATAGTGATGAGAAGGGTCATTGAGCCTGTAGAATTCTAGCATAGTCATTGGCACTACTAAATCTATTAGGTGGCTTTATATAAAGTTATAAATAGAAGGACAAACTGGGACATATGTTGTTGATGCAAGATTGCTTGAGCATTAGAAAAATCAATCAATCAATCAATCGATCAAA
>BDUI01008870.1:24784-46953 GCA_002335545.1 Apodemus speciosus
ATTAGCAAATCAAAAGATTCCCAAGAAGAAGGAAGGAGAGGACCCTGGTCCCAAAAAGACTTGATCCAGTATTGTAGGAGAGTACCAGAACAGAGATTGGGTGATTGGGGAATGGGCAGAAGGAAGAGTACTTATGGGACTTATGGTTAGTGGGCAACTGGGGAAGGGGAAAGCATCTGGAATGTAAACAAAGAATATAGAAAATAAAAAAAAATAAAAAAAATGTGGTTGTAATTTTTAGATAGCCTCAAATTGTCTAACCTGTAATTATCTTACAAGATTCTCTAAGGTTAGAAATTTTGGTTTATTTTCTTCATTTTAGTTTCAATTGTGAGTATGGGCTCCCAATAACATCTTTTACCATTCATTTTGAATTACACAATCCTTGAGATTGTTTACTTAGTAGGCCCCAAAACTTTATTGTATATTTTGTTGGTTTTTCTTGCTTTATTTGGTGATTTCAGTGTCCGTTCATCTTATCTGAAATTTCTAACTTTCAGCAACTATGTCACACGAATGTGAAAGAACTCCAAACAATATGTTTCAAGGAAGAGAAAAAAATGAAGATTTTATTTTCCTTAATATTCCATACAAATTTTTATTCTCATAATTGGTTTTTCTGTGAATAAAATAATTTGTTCAAAAAGATCTCTCCATAGTCATCATAAAGGTATAATTTATTAACAAATGTTAGAAAGACTCAAGGCATTGATGAACACTCAGATACACACACACACACAGAATATTATAATGTAAGAATTATGTAATATATATATATATATATATATATATAACAATTATGTGGAAGAAAACTTGCTATTGTCTTATAAAACTCTTCTTAAATAATTTTATTTTGAGTGTTAGGGACAGGATTTGGGTTGTAGTTGGAGACACTGCATCCAGGAAGTCTCATCAAAATGATTATGTAAACATGACCTCACTAAGAATAGTAGCAAACATATTAACACAGATGGAGGAAACTGAGGAGGCCTCAAACCTAACCAGTAACTAAGGACGATTACAAAATTCTAAGAGTGTGAGGTATAGTCTGCCCCACAGATAGTTATTACCAAATGACTAGACCTGAAATCATATCAATAAAAGGAACGTTATACAGATATGAACTTGAATGAACACAAGAAGATGAGGATTTGTATCTGTGAGCATTTTAGAGGAAGGTAATGGGAGGGAATTATGGAATTGCCTTATTCTCAAAAAAATGAAAGAAAGAAAGAAAGAAAGAAAGAAAGAAAGAAAGAAAGAAAGAAAGAAAGAAAATCTTCAAAAATAGTCTTTCCATCAGAGAGCAGTCACTGTCAAGCATTAACATAATTGAGAATATAAGACCAAATAAGAATTTTCACATTAATCTTCCTAGAAATTCTTATTTATCTATTTAATAGAAAAGCCTACCAACCTATGAAAAATAAGGAGGAATCTTGAATACATATTGTTATGGGTAAAACATGAGTGTTTAAAAGTACATATTACAAAATGTCAGGTCTGTGATATTTTTCCCAAGCAACCAAGACATTTTCTTGTGGCTTAGACTCCTTCAGACTTAGTTATTCCATCCCAAGAGCTATAATGCTATAAGGATTTGAACAGCATGGTCAGGCATTTGCTTTGCTCCAGACCTTTGTGTGTCCTGGCATAGAAGCATTCTCTGAAAAGTCTACTACAGGAAGTGCATGGTCAGCACATACTAAGCATGGTTCGCCCACTGCCCACAGTAATGGTTGAGCCCAGTGGTCAGGTGTTGTCAACAGTTCTCTTCTGCACCACTGTGGGCATGAACAGAACCTAGCTGCTCATGAAACAACTGTACCAACTACTCTACATAGACCTTGAACATAGGTACAGGGTCCTTTTCCTCCAGAAACCTCTGTTTGTCCAGGGCCTCCTCCAGTGTCAGGCTAACCCACTCCACCTCTGACTCAGGGATGACAAAGCTCCTGTACTTGTGATAGATAGCTTCTCTCCTCATGAGGTTATCAAGGTGTAGCTGGGGATCCTGGCAAGCAAGCCTCAGCAGTATCCCTGACTTCAAGTCCATGCCAAACATGGAGGACAGGTTCTTCTTAGGGGTCTTGAGAATAGAGAAGTCAAATCTGTAGGCCTCATCAATGGTATCCAGGGTTCTAAAGGTCACAGTGACAGTGAACTTGTTTAGGATTTCATTGCAAAGGTCCCAAGTGAAAAGCTGAGGTTTCCACACTTTCTTCACACTCTCGGAGAGGTTTTCATTCTTGGCATATCTGTAGTCCCAAATCAAGCCCTCTCCACCCCACAGTCCCTTCTGGGACTCTGAAGGGTAATGAACTGGCAGGGGTACATCTTCAATGGACTTGTGCTGCCTGTTTTGGGGGTTGATCTTGAACTTGGCCCCATGAGGTTTGTAGTGTACCAGGTAGGCATCTGTTCTTCCTGTGAGTGCAAGAAGTGGATGGGTAAGCATGCACAGATGCTTTGCCACAGCCACAGCTTCTGCCAGAGGTGCACAGGATACCTGTACCRTGGCATCACACAAAACTCTACTTCTTGGTATGTGATATTTTTGAAAATTCAAATTGAGATGACATAGATTGAAGGTTGCTAGGGAATGGAGGACTTAGTGTTGATAAGTTTGAATACGGGTTAATGAAGAGCAGTGAAGCCATGTATAATAATATATGAATGATTTTTATGCATTATCAAAACTAATAGGACAATAAAACAAAAGATGAGATCAGCATGTAAATTATGGTCTTTACTTAATAGTTTGCACTATTAGCTTTAAAGTAAGCAAAATTGAGGAAATACTTTTCTTTTTTTAATTCAATCTTTGCTTTATTTACATTTAAAATCTTATTCCCTTTCCTCATTATTCCTCCCAAAACTCCCAATCCCATCCTTCCTCTTCCTGCTTACCAAATCCCCCTCCATCTTTCCTGACCTGGCACTCCCCTACACTGGGGCACTGAGTCAGGACCAATGCCCTCTCCTCTCATTGATGTCTGAAAAGGCCATCCTCTACTATATATGTAGCTGAAGCCATGGGTCCTTCCATGTGTACTCTTTGGTTGGTGGTTTAGTCCAACCACCTGGGAGCTTCGGGGGGTACTAGTTGGTACTTATTATTCTTTCTCATATGGGGCTGCAAACCTCTTCAGCTCCTTCGTTCCTTTCTCTAGCTCCTTCAATGGGGACTCTATGCTCAGTCCATTGGTTAGTTGTGAGCCATGGGTACTTTGATCCCTCTTCTAACAAGGACCAAGTTATCTACACTTTGGTCTTCCTTCCTCTTGAGCTTCATGTGGTCTGTGAATTGTATCTTGGGTAAGGAAAATTTTGAATATAAATAATATGGTTATTTTTAATTATTATAAGATAATAAAAACATATAATGGCAGATGAGAGTTATGATACAATGGTACAATGGAATAAATTAAAATTAATGGAAACTTGACAGAACATTGCGAAGTAAGTTGTGTTGGAAGGTTTATTGCTGGGGCAAATTTCTGAAGGAATATTTATCCAAAGTGGATAAAGGTGAAAGCATAAGGCAGACTTGTGAAGGATCATTTCACTGAATAAGACAAAGGTAAAAGAATGTTCTGCTAAAGCCAGCATGTGAAAGAACACACGATGAAGGATTCTTTGCTAACAACATGCATGCATTGGTCTGCCTTACATTGCATAGTTGAACTGCATTTGTTCGAACTCCATAGAGAGAAATGCACTAAAAAACATTTGGTAGTATGATGCAGTTTCTTGCCTCTTCTGTGGACTGGAGCTGATTGGAAGGGTGAAGTAAGCTGAAACAGACACATGTGCTGAAGAAAGATCCATGCTAAGAGTATGTGGAGGACATGTGATGTTTGAATGAATATAAATAATATGTGATGGACCATGATGAAGGCTCAGATAGGCTYGCTTGTAGAGCTAGCTGTGCAACCCATGTAGGTCTTAAGTCTTCACTGATCTTTGCTTCACTGAGAGAGGCACAGCTGAGAACTTGTCTTGAAGTATTTGCAAGTGGATTGAGCTTCTGCTGACCTGTGAATTGAATTGCTGATTTCCAGACAGCATAGATGGGAGTTGTTCTAAAGACCCTTTCTAAACAGGTCTACTTCCTCAGTATTCTTTCTTTTACATTAACTCTTTTGGTTGGTGGGTTACAAGGGAGGTTAAAACATTTAAGAACCATCATTAAAATAGGTTTTGAAACAATAAATGTTATATTAAAATTTGTGACTAAAGAGATAGGTCATAAATCAAATGAACAAAGAGTAATAAATCTAGAATGAGCTGTGCAAAATGTACAAAGCTAATGTGGGAGTAGCCCAATGTATTGGAAATGCATGAAGTCAATGCAAGGAAATGGAAAATAATGAAATGAATAACAAAATGAAGTTATAGATGTAAATGATATTACAGAGACAATATTGTGTGTGTATATGTCTATATGTGTCACAGAGACTGTGCATGAATGCGTGTGTGTGTGTGTGTGNTGGCATCACACAAAACTCTACTTCTTGGTATGTGATATTTTTGAAAATTCAAATTGAGATGACATAGATTGAAGGTTGCTAGGGAATGGAGGACTTAGTGTTGATAAGTTTGAATACGGGTTAATGAAGAGCAGTGAAGCCATGTATAATAATATATGAATGATTTTTATGCATTATCAAAACTAATAGGACAATAAAACAAAAGATGAGATCAGCATGTAAATTATGGTCTTTACTTAATAGTTTGCACTATTAGCTTTAAAGTAAGCAAAATTGAGGAAATACTTTTCTTTTTTTAATTCAATCTTTGCTTTATTTACATTTAAAATCTTATTCCCTTTCCTCATTATTCCTCCCAAAACTCCCAATCCCATCCTTCCTCTTCCTGCTTACCAAATCCCCCTCCATCTTTCCTGACCTGGCACTCCCCTACACTGGGGCACTGAGTCAGGACCAATGCCCTCTCCTCTCATTGATGTCTGAAAAGGCCATCCTCTACTATATATGTAGCTGAAGCCATGGGTCCTTCCATGTGTACTCTTTGGTTGGTGGTTTAGTCCAACCACCTGGGAGCTTCGGGGGGTACTAGTTGGTACTTATTATTCTTTCTCATATGGGGCTGCAAACCTCTTCAGCTCCTTCGTTCCTTTCTCTAGCTCCTTCAATGGGGACTCTATGCTCAGTCCATTGGTTAGTTGTGAGCCATGGGTACTTTGATCCCTCTTCTAACAAGGACCAAGTTATCTACACTTTGGTCTTCCTTCCTCTTGAGCTTCATGTGGTCTGTGAATTGTATCTTGGGTAAGGAAAATTTTGAATATAAATAATATGGTTATTTTTAATTATTATAAGATAATAAAAACATATAATGGCAGATGAGAGTTATGATACAATGGTACAATGGAATAAATTAAAATTAATGGAAACTTGACAGAACATTGCGAAGTAAGTTGTGTTGGAAGGTTTATTGCTGGGGCAAATTTCTGAAGGAATATTTATCCAAAGTGGATAAAGGTGAAAGCATAAGGCAGACTTGTGAAGGATCATTTCACTGAATAAGACAAAGGTAAAAGAATGTTCTGCTAAAGCCAGCATGTGAAAGAACACACGATGAAGGATTCTTTGCTAACAACATGCATGCATTGGTCTGCCTTACATTGCATAGTTGAACTGCATTTGTTCGAACTCCATAGAGAGAAATGCACTAAAAAACATTTGGTAGTATGATGCAGTTTCTTGCCTCTTCTGTGGACTGGAGCTGATTGGAAGGGTGAAGTAAGCTGAAACAGACACATGTGCTGAAGAAAGATCCATGCTAAGAGTATGTGGAGGACATGTGATGTTTGAATGAATATAAATAATATGTGATGGACCATGATGAAGGCTCAGATAGGCTYGCTTGTAGAGCTAGCTGTGCAACCCATGTAGGTCTTAAGTCTTCACTGATCTTTGCTTCACTGAGAGAGGCACAGCTGAGAACTTGTCTTGAAGTATTTGCAAGTGGATTGAGCTTCTGCTGACCTGTGAATTGAATTGCTGATTTCCAGACAGCATAGATGGGAGTTGTTCTAAAGACCCTTTCTAAACAGGTCTACTTCCTCAGTATTCTTTCTTTTACATTAACTCTTTTGGTTGGTGGGTTACAAGGGAGGTTAAAACATTTAAGAACCATCATTAAAATAGGTTTTGAAACAATAAATGTTATATTAAAATTTGTGACTAAAGAGATAGGTCATAAATCAAATGAACAAAGAGTAATAAATCTAGAATGAGCTGTGCAAAATGTACAAAGCTAATGTGGGAGTAGCCCAATGTATTGGAAATGCATGAAGTCAATGCAAGGAAATGGAAAATAATGAAATGAATAACAAAATGAAGTTATAGATGTAAATGATATTACAGAGACAATATTGTGTGTGTATATGTCTATATGTGTCACAGAGACTGTGCATGAATGCGTGTGTGTGTGTGTGTGTGCACACATGTGTGTGTGTGTATGGTGTGTGTGTGTGATTTCCAAGAGGAGAGACTGTTTCACCTCCTTGCATTGATATACAGTGAGACACAAAACTAGAAAAAAATGGAGAAAATTATTTCCATGATGAATTTCTTAGCTTCTAAATAGGTACAAGAAAAATGAAAACAAAGATAATGAGTTCTTTTTATCAGAAAAATGTTAAAAGAGGGGAAAGAGTGTTAACATACTGTCACTATTCTATTACTATTATTCTTTTTAATATTATCATTCATCTAAAATGGTGTGTCACAAAAAGGTACCCAGATGCAAAAAGGAAGAATACAGAAAAATAGTATGATTATTTTTTTAATGCTTTGGATAACAGGGGCATCTTACTTTTCATAGAATGATTGCAATATTTTTATATCTTAAAATGTAAGAAAGTAAAAGTACTATTAATAAAACAATCCTTATATCTATTTCAGAAATGGCTTAAATGTATTAGCCATTTTGATGTTACTGTACAAATATATACTATTAGTTCACTGAGAAACCATGCTTAATTGAGTTGCTTATAAAAATATGTTAAACAAATCAGTCTGTGGAGTACAATGATATTTTTAATGAAACCTGTAACATTGATTTCTGCATGCTACACTAATGTTAAGAATAAAGATGATGTTTTCATGTGAATATTTTCATTAAATCAGTGCAAAGAGCAAGATGAGGAAAGATTCTGATGCTTAGAACCACAGCTTGCATGGAGGTTGACATAGAGACTATTATCTATAGTTGCCTATGCACTGAAATTTTACACTAATATACTTATTCAGTCTAAAGCAGACAAAACCCTCTTTTGCTTGGTGTACTGACACTTCATTTTATAAGTATGGCACTTTATGCTATGCCACTGCTTATTCTGCTCTAGAAATGCTTTTAAAATCTTGTACCATCTCAGGTTGAATCTTCCTTAGGTCCTCATGTCAATTCCCAATTTGTGAACTCTCAACCAGGACAATGTGTTATTGCTCAGTTTTGTTCTTTTTACCTGAATGTTGGCAATTTCAGTTTTATAACATGTATACAACCACCTCCTTACAAAAAATCATTATTAATCCTACTTACTGTCCAAGAATACTAGATATTTCTATAAATAAAAATATCATTCAACCATTAAGTATTTATGGACCCCTTTCCAGATGCAATCTTTCCTTTCAGCATCACTCCCTACTGAAATCAGGAATTTGTTCTTCTTCTAAATTCTCTAAAAAGAAATTATATGTAATTTATCATAGATATTTGTATTCACCATTTCAAAAAAAACAAATGTTATTTTATTGACTATTTTGAATATGTAATATTTGCTTGCTCAACATTGATATAATTGATGGTCTTAAAAAAAGTCTTAAACAAGTTACATAGATATTAACAAAGAATCTGATTTTATAGATTCTGGAAATATTACTATGGGAATTATAAAGAGATTTTATGTCATATGAGTACCATGCTTATGTTATCAGTGTAGTTTATTTATGAAACTTGGAATTCATTCTCATCCATAGCTCCGAAACATATCCCTAGCTCCAGATTCCTTTCATCCATGTCCAAGTTTCTTATGGATTCTGGAGACCATCCCATCCTGACCTCTCTCTTCCAACTTAACTGCATCCTAGCCTCAAATTCCAGCAGGCATTTCCTGTGAACACATCAGAATATTAAGACAGTAAAAATGGAAACACACAGATATCACACACATACACACACACACATATGAAACAGAAATAAAGGAACAAACAGTCATTCGACAAAAACAAAATCAAGAATTCAGCACATAGACCTATAATCAGTGCAAACTGAGATGCTGAAAAGCCAGTGTAAGAACACAATAATTATCCTCACAAGAGCCCACCTATTCTAGCAGAACAAGTCCTGCATATTCCAGCATAGTTGAAGCAATAGAAGAAGACCATGATACCAACTATTAAAAGATGATAGAGGTCCAAAAAGAGGAGATGAATCAATCCCTTATATAAATCCTGGAAACCACAAACAATTTGAGCAAATTTATAAATCTCTGAAAGAAAATCAAGAAATTAACAAAGATACAAAAGAGTTGGAGGAAACAAAATTTTTCTAGTATTAAAAAATATGAAAATAGATGAAAATAGAAACAAAAAAGACATCACAAACTGAGGCAATTTTGGAAATGAAAATTTAGGAATTCAAACAGGAAGTACAAAGACAAGTTTCACCAGCAGAATATAAGAGATGTAGGAGAATCTCAGACATTGAAGATCTGAAAGGAAAAATAAATACATCAGTTAAAGAAATGCTAAATTAAAAAATACCCACACAAAGCATACAAGAAATATGGCAGACTATGAAATTCTGAATATACGAATATAGTAATTCTATAATAATAGGAAGGAGAAGAATCCCAGCTCAAATGGCCACCAAATATTCAGAAATTTTTCTAGCCTAAATTAGGAGATTCATAAAAGGTAAAAGATGCATACGGAACACAAAATAGATAAACCAGAAAGAAAGTACCCTTACCACATAGGAATCAAAACATTAAACATATAGAATAAAGAAAGAATATTAGAAACTTCAAGAAAGAAGTAACCAAGTAAAATATAAAAGCCAGCTTATTGAAATTGTACTTGTCTTCTCAGTGGAGGCTCTAAAAGCCAGAAAAACCTGTACAGATATGCTGGATACACTAAAAGACAATAGATGGCAGCCCAGAATTAATATACCTAGAAAAATCTTTAATAACCATAGTTGGAAAATAATATATTTCATAATAAAATCAAATTTAAATAACATTTCTTTGTGGACCATGTTCTACAGGAGGGAAGCTAGAAGGAAAGCTCTAAGCTAAAAAGATTAACTACACTCAAGAAAACACTGGATATAAATAATCCTCACACCAACCAAACTAATAAAAGAAATCACACACACTTACACACACACACACACACACACACACACACACACACACACACAAACACACACACACACACACACACACACACACACACACACACACACACACATCAACCGAAACAACACAATCTTTGGTCATTAATAANACACACACACACACACACACACACACACACATCAACCGAAACAACACAATCTTTGGTCATTAATAAGTCTCACTATCAATGCTCTCAGTCACTTTTATCACGAATAAAAAGACACATGCTTTTAGCAAAATGTGTATTCCTTTTGCTGAATATTAGAAATACAACCCAACATTAAGGATAAATATTAACTCAGGAAAAAAAGATTTTCCAAGCAAATGAATTAAAGAAAAATCTGATATAGTTATTCTAACATCTAACAAAATAGATTTCAAACCAAAATTAATTTAAGAGATGAAGATATGTACTTGCTACTCATCAAGGAACATCTAAAAAGATTATCTTTCAATTATTTTTGTTGTTTTTGTTTTTATTTTTCAAGTAAAATGTTCAGTTTATTTATTTATTTAATATTTTTGCAAGAGTTATTTTTATACACTCCATATTTTATTGCCCACCTAGATAAGCCCTCAAACTGTTCCACATCCCATACATTCTCCCCTCCCCCTGTCTCAACATGGATGACCCTACCCACCACCTCACATGACCTCTAAACACCCTGGATCCTACAGTCTCTTGAGTGTTAGGTGTGTCATCTCTGTATGAACACAGACCTGTCAGTCGTCTATTGTATGTGTGCTATGGGCCTCATATCAGCTGTTATATGCTGCATGTTTGGTGGTCCAGTGTTTGAGAGATCCCAGGGGTCCAGATTAATTGAGACTGCTGGTCCTCCTACAGGGTCACCCTCAGCTTCATTCAGCTTTCCCTAATTCAACAGCAGAAGTCAGCTGCTTCTGTCGATTGGTTGGTACAAATATCGCATCTAACTCTTTCACCTGCTTGTTGGGTCATTCGGAATGCTGTCATGCTAGGTCCCTTTTTGTGAGCACTCTATAGCGTCATTAATAGTGTTATGACTTGGGACCTCCCCTTGAGCTGGATCCCACTTTGAGCCTGTTGTTGTTTTTCTTGTTTTTGTTGTTGTTCTATAAATTATTTTATTCATTTACATTCCAAATGTTGCATCCTCCTGGTCCCCCCTTCCAGAATACTTACTTTTTTTTACGCTTAGTCACTTTTTACTGAATATTTTATTTATTTACATATCAAATTTTATCCCCTTGCCTGATTTTCAGTTCAGAAAATCCTTATCATATTCACCCTCCTCCTGCTTCTATGAGGGTATGCCCCCACCTATACACACACTCCGGCCTCTCTGGCCTCTCTGGCCTCCCTGGCCTTGCATTCCCCTACACTGGAGCTTTGAGCCTTCACAGGACAAAGGGCCACTTCTCTCATTGATGCCCAACAAGGCCATCCTCTGCCACATATAAGGCTAGAGCCATGGGTCCCTCCATGTGTACTCCTTGGTTGGTGGTTTAGACGCTGGGAACTCTGTTGTTCTTCCTAAGCTTTTGCAAACCTCTGTAGCTCCTTCAATCCTTTCTCTAACTCCTCCATTGGGGACCCCATGTTATGTTCAATGGTTGGCTGAGAACATCCACCTCTATATATGTCAGGCTCTAGCAGAGCCTCTAGGGAGACAGCTATATCAGGCACCTGTCAGCATGACTTCTTGTCATGCACAATAGTGTCTGCATTTGGTGAATGTATGTTGGATAGAACCCCAGGTGGGGCCATCTCTGGATCGCCTTTCCTTTAGACATTGTTCCACACTATGTCTCTGTATTTGTCCCTTTGAGTATTTTGTTACCTGTTCTAAGAAGGACCCAAACACCCACTCCTTCTTCTTGAGCTTCATGTGGTCTGTGAATTGTATCTTGGGTATTCCAAGCTTTTGAGCTAATATCCACTTATCAGTGAATGCATACCATGTGTGTTCTTTTGTCGCTGGTTTACCTCACTGAGGATGATAGCCTAAGAATTTCATGAATCCATTGTTTTTGATAGCTGAGTAGTACTTCACTGTGTAAATGAATCACATTTTCTATATCCATTCATCTCATGAAGGACATCTGGTTTTCTTCCAGCTTCTGGCTATTAAAAATAACATTGCTATGAACATAGTGCAGCCTGTGTCCTTGTTGTATGTTAGAGAATCTTTAGGGTATATACCCAAGTATGGGATAGCTGGGTCCTCGGGTAGTATTATGTCCAAATTTTGGAGGAAAAATGACCGTGATTTCCAGAGTAGTTGAACCAACTTACATCTCCACCAGCAATGGAGGGAGTGTTCCTCTTTCTCCATATCCTCACCAGCATCTTCTGTCACCTGAGTTTTTGATCTTAGCCATTCTGCCTGGTGTGAGGTGTAATCTCAGGGTTGTTTTGATTTGTTTTCTCGGATGACTAAGGATGTACAACATTAATTAAAGTATTTCTGGACCATTCAGGTTTCCTCAGTTGAGAATTCTTTGTTTAGCTCTGTACCCCATTTTTAATAGGGTTATTTGATTGTTTGGAGTCTAACTTCTTGAGTTCTTTGTATATATTGGAAATGAGCTCTCTATCAGATGTAGGATTGGTGAAGATGTTTTCCCAATCTGTTGGTTGCAGTTTTGTCCTATTGACAATGTCCTCTGCCTTACAGAAGCAATTTTATGAGGTTTCGTTTGTCAATTCTTGATGTTAGAGAATGGGCCATTGGTGTTCTGTTCAGGAAAATTTCCTCTGTCTCCATTTGTTTAGGGCTCCTCCCCACTTCCTGTTCTATTAGTTTCAGTGTATCTGGTTTTATGTGGAGGTCTTGATCCACTTGGACTTGAGCTTTGTACAAAGAGAAAAGAATGGATCAATTTGCATTCTTCTACAAGCAGACTGCTAATTGAACCAGCACCATTTATTTCATTGGATGGATTTAGCTCTTTGTCAAAGATCAAGTGACCATAGGTGTGTGGGTTCATTTCTAGTACTTAAATTCTATTCCATTGATCTACCTGCCTGTATCTGTACTGTTACCATGCAGTTTTTATCACTATTGCTCTGTAGAAAAGCTTGAAGTTAGGGATGGTGATTCCTCCAGAAGTTCTTTTATTGTTGAGAATATTTTTTGCTATCCTGGGTTTTTTGATATTCCAAATGAATTTGCAAATTTCTCTTTTTAACTGGATGAAGAATTGAGATGGGATTTTTTTTTTATGGGGATTGTGTCGAATCTGTACATTGCTTTCAATAAGATGGCCATGTTTACTATATTAATTCTGCCAAACCATGAGCATGGGAGATCTTTCCATCTTTTGAGATCTTTGATTTCTTTCTTCAGAGACTTGAAGTTTTTGTCCTAAAAATCTTTCACTTGGTTGGTTAGAGTCATCCCAAGTTATTTTATATATTTGTGACTATTGGAAGTGTATCGTTTCCCTAAGTTTTTCTCATCCTGTTTATCCTTTGGGTAGAGGAAGACTACTGATTTGTTTGAGTTGATATTATATCCAACGACTTTGTTGAATTTGTTTATCAACTTTAGGACTTCTCTGGTGGAATTTTTGGGTTCACTTAGGTATACTATCATATCATCTGCAAATTGTGATATTTTGACCTTTTCTTTTTCTAATTCTCTTCAAACTATTCTACAAAATAGAAACAGAAGGAACACTATCCAATTCATTCTATGAAGCCACAATTACACTTATACCTAAACCACACAAAGACCCAACATAGAAATAAAACTTTAGACCAATTTCCCTCATGAATATCGATGCAATAATATTCAATATAATTCTTGCAAACCAAACTTAAGAACACAGCAAAACAATTATTCATCATGATCAAATGGGCTTTAATCCCAGCAATAGAAAAATGGTTCAATATATGGAAATCAATGTAATCCATTCTATAAAAAAGCTCAAAGAAAATTAGATTCTCATTAGATTCTGAGAAAGCATTTGACAAAATTCAATACCCCTTCACAGTAAAAGTCTTAGAAAGATTGAGAATTCAAGGCCCATACCTAAACACAGTAAAAGAAATACACAGTAAATTAATAGCCAACATCAAACTAAATGGAGAGAAACTTGAAACAATCCCACTAAAATCAGGAACTAGACAAAACTGCCCACGCTCTCCATGCCTAGTCATTGTATTATTGGAAGTCCTAGCCAGAGAAATTAGACAACAGAAGTAGATCAAAGTGAGCTTTCAATTCTTAACATCTATGCCCCAAATTCAAGGGCAACAATGATTATAAAGGAAATAATATGGAAGCTTAAATAACACATCAAACTTCACAAAATAATAGTGGTAGACTTCAATATCCCACTCTTACCAATGGACCAGCAATCCAGACAAAAACTAAAGAGAGAAATACTAGATCTAACAGAAACAGACATTATAAACCAAATGCATGTAACATATTTACAGAACATTTTACCCCAACACAAAGCAATCATATTTATTCACAGCATTGTATTTGAACTTTCTACAAAATTGACACGTTTTGACACAAACCAAGTGCCAACAGATACAAGAAAGTAGAAATAACTCCCTGCATCAGACCACTATCTACTAAAGCTGTATATCAGCAAACTTAAAAACAAAAGAAAGCTTGAACACCCATGGAAAATGAACAATTCTCTACTGAATGAAAAAATATCATGACAGAAATGAAAAAAGAAATTATAGACTTTGTAGAATTCACTGAAAAGTTTTAGGTATACTGTCTATTCAGGCATACCTAAACTTATAGAACACAATGAAAGTTGTGCATAGAGGAAAGCAAATAACGCTCAAATGTAGCAGTTG
Source organism: Apodemus speciosus (assembly GCA_002335545.1). Lineage (NCBI taxonomy): Eukaryota > Metazoa > Chordata > Mammalia > Rodentia > Muridae > Apodemus > Apodemus speciosus. The sequence continues at coordinate 39,031 of BDUI01008870.1, forward strand.
GAAAGATTTCAAACTAGCACCTTAGCAACACACCTGAACTATCTAGGACAAAAGGATGTTGGTACAGCCAAGAGTAGGAGACAAGAAGAAATAAACTAAGGGCTAAAATCAATGAAATAGAAATGAGGATTTAATATAAATTATCAATAGAACAAAAAACTGGTCTTTGAGAAAAATCAATGAGATAGAAAAACATATCCAAATTATCTAAAAGACAAAGACAATATAAAAAGTAACATGATTAGAAACAATAAGGCAGGCGCCAATAGGAGAAACCTAGTAAATGCAGATTATAATAAGGACATATTTAAACAACCTCTACTTGACCAAATGGAAAACATAAAATATTAAGTCCAAAAAACCAGTATTCTTCCTATATGTAAATAACAAATGGACTGAGAAAACAATTGGGAAAAGAACATCTTTTATGGTAGCCTCAAATAGTATAAAGTATGTTAGAGTAATTCTAACTAYATGAGTGCAAAATTTTATGATAAAATCTTCAAGTCTTTGAAGAAAAAAATTGAAGACAATATCAGAAGCTGGATATATTTCTCATACTCATGGGTCAGTGGATCATTAACATTAACAGTACAAGTGACTATCTTATGAAATGCAATTTACATATTTGATTCATTCCCCATCTAAGTCCCAAGACTATTCTTTGTAGACCTTGAAGGAACAATTTGGAATTTCAAAGGGAAAAACCAAAAACCCAGGGTAGCTAAATAAATAGCTAAATAAAAATAGCAGCAACAGCAAGAAAACTGCTGGAGTTATCTTCATCCCTGATTTTAAGTTGTGCTACAGGGCTATAATAAAACAAACAAACAAACAAACAAACAAAAAACCAAAAAACAAAAACAAAAAAAATCAAAAACTAAAAAAAAAAAAAAAAAAAAATCGAGGAAAAATCCTTGTATTAGTATAAAAACTACATATGTTAATAGAATGTAAGCAAATTGAAGAACTGTACACAGATTTGAATACATACATTTGATTTTTAATGAAGAAGCCAAAAACACACATAGGAAATAAAAGAAGTTGTCTTCAATAAATTGTGTAAGTCAAACTCAATGTGTGCATATAGAAGAATACAAATATTTCCATACTTATCACCTTGAACAAAATTTAAGTTCAAGTGGACCAAAGTCTTCTTCTAGATTCACTGAAAATTGGAAATACCTTTGAACTAATTGTTAGAGAAAACAGGTTTCTGAACAGAACAACAATAGGCTAGGCACTAATAATAATTATTATATAAYAAATAAATAGGACCTAATAAACTGAAAAGCTTCTATAAAGCAAAAGTCACTGTTTATTGGGCAATACAGCAGCCCACAGGAAAAAAATATTTTTACTAGGTCTACTTCTGACAGAGGACTAATCCAAAATATATAAAGTACTCAAGAAACTAGACATGAAAAAGCCAAATAAGTCAATTAAAAAGATGGTGTAGATATTAACGTAGAATTCTTAGTAGAAGAAACACAGTTGGCTGAGAAACACAAAATTGTTCAACATCCTTAGTTATCAAGGAAATGCAAGTCAAAACTATGTTGACATCCCAGCTTATACCTGTAAGAAGACAAAAGAAGATCAAAAACTCAAATGACAGTACATGCTAGCAAGGATGTGGAACAAGGGAAACACTCCCCATTTGCTGGTCAGAGTGTATCAAACTTGTATAACCACTATAGAAATCAATATGTCGTTTCCTCAGTAAATTGAGTATTAACATCATTCTAGTCAGCAATACCATTTTTGAGCAAATACCCAAAGATATATTATAGCTATCAGTTCTATATTTTATGGACCCTTTATTATGAACATGAGTGTATCTGTGATCCTTTTGCCTGCTCTTAAGATTCTATACATCCTGTTATGCTATCGTKCCCAAATTCAACACAAAAAAATTTGCTTCACATTATTTATATATATTTATATTTTATATTAATTTATTATTTATATTTTATTTTGTCATGTTGGATTGTTGTCTTCTTTTCTATTACTTTTATTCTTTTTTTACAGTTTAGTCATTGCTCTCCTCCAAGTCTACCCTCCCACAGTTCCTCATCCCATTCCTCCTCCTCCATGTCTCCAAGAGGATATTTCCCTAGCACTGTCCCGTGACTATTAATCAAAAGAAGAAATTTCATTTCTTATTTTTTTAAAAAAAAATCTCTCCTTGTTATTGAAGACATTTTTTTCGGCAATGTACTAAGAAATTATTACTTACTCTAAAGTTCAAACTTCAAACAAATTAGAAAAGAAAACAGTTCAAGAACAAAATACATTTATTCAAAGTTAAAATTCATATTGCAGAGGTCAAAGTCAATCTGGTCAAGCATGTATTTAAATTCCAGGTGTTTATAGCCTTTTCACAATTTACCTTTAGACCCTCAAATAAATATTTTGATTACAGCTTATACAGATATTTTTTCTGAAGAAATGAGGGCCTTTGCAGCAATGAGTTTTGTTTCCTAACAGCCAGAGACAGCTTGATTTATAATTTTCTTTGAATTTTATCATTGTAAAAAATAATCCTACATTTTTTAAAGTTATAATTTGGAACTTCTATTTCATGAAATGCACACATCAAATTTGGCAAGTCAAATATGATGTCAATCAACTTTATTGCCAATCCAAAACAATGACAATAAAATAAAATCATACACATCTATATCCATATGGTATGCTAGTAATTATTTCTTACACAGATAATGGGAAGCTATATGTGGGTCATGATGCAGAATATATTTCTGAAATAAATTTTTCTTGACAAGTTTTTGTTGTTCTTCTTGTTGTTTATTTCTATGAAGGACATTATTCATGTTTAGTAACTTAAACAAACACTAAGATTTCATTCTTGTTGAGTTCCTTAGCTATCTGCAGCTACTGAGGACTGGTTCCTGCAAGAGAAAACTTATGGGATGGATGGGGAAAGCAGCGCAAAAGAAATGGGTCAAGGAGACATTGCCTTTCAAGACCCGAATTTTAATAAATGTCAGCCAATATATAGTCTGGAAGATTTCCCTCCTCTCCCAGGCATGGGGTGGAGACGTGGTATCATGCTGGTTCCCGATCTCAGCAGGTGGTTGGCTCTGGGATGCTTCCCCTGGTGAGGCAGGTTTGCAAGGAAGGCCAGGAAATTCATGGGCTGAGCAGGGCCAAGGCTGAACCACCTGTTCAAATGCTGAGGTGGGGGGAGGGACAATTCCCCCTAATTTATAATTTTTTAAAACAAACAGTGGATAAATATATCTGTCTAAAGACCGTGGGTGTTTACCAATAAGAAAAAGCAGAGACCTCAACCCTCTTAAATATTAAATAATGCCTTTTTTCGGGGAGGGGAGATAGAATGCCTTATTATTATAAGGATGGTCTCTCAGCATTAACCCCTGTGCTGCCGGGTATGCTTTTAGGGAAACTCAGACACAGGATTTTTTCCCTTTCCCTTGCAGTGCCTTTCCTCACATCTCAATTGGTACCCATGCTTGCCAGACAACAAACATGCATAGATCCGAGTTCTATGCAGCTCCATTTTTAGAGATCCACTGGTAAAAGATGCCAGATACCATGTAAATGTGAGCTGGCTGGCCTTTGAGTCCTGGAAGCTGTTGTTGTAAGCTGAAAGATACCTGCTTGAAACACAAAGGGAGAGATTAAAAGGAAAACCTTGGCTGTCTCTGGAAGGCCCAAGATATTTGATTTAATTGTAAATTTGTGATTTCAGGCAACTGGGCCTGGCTTTTAAATTAACTGCTAGAAAACAAAACTGCTGGGACCATCTCTGGGAGGCCCAGAGAATCTAATTCAATTGCAAATGTATGATTCAGGCCATAGGGCCTGGAGCTAGTGAATTAACTGCTAGAGAACAAATTAGCTATCTTCCCAGCTAAGGGAGAAGTGGCTTTGAGAACACTTTTGAATCAGCCAATACTTACCAGCTGGTTTACGCTTTTGCAGCATTTCCTGGAAAAACTATAGACATGCCTTCTTCCCCAATATTAAGTCAGGATCATGCCATATGCCAATAAATGAACTTTTTTTTTTTTTTNTTTTTTTTTTTTTTATCTCACCTAGGCACCAGTGTGCCTAGTTATAGGATGTCATATACTCAGCAAGGAGTTTCCTGGCATCAGAATTTTAAAATTTTCTTAAAAATACGCAAGCAATTTAAATGATAAGCACAGGGATATAAACTCCCACCTCCTTTTCTTTCTTTTTTTTTTTAAAGAAGATATTGTTTCAAAAAAAATTACATATTACCTCTTCTTTGAGGATAACAAAGAATTAAATTGTCAAAGACATCCCAAATGTTTGATAACTTTATTAAATGGCCAGTTCCATTGTCTGTCTTACTTTAAGTTGGAACACCAAGCATATACCATAACATAAATTAAAATATGAGTATCATTTATCTGTAACAATTAAATGAGTCCTCCAGAATTAACACCATTATGTGGTAGGGGTAGAAAATGAGGACATTTAAGAACAAATCTTTATAATTTGATGAGCACAAAAATATAAAATTATTTTTAAACAATTACTCTTATTGATGATATAAAAATATGCCTGTATAGCTAATTGTCTCCATATAGTTTGTCTGGGATATAAACTTATGTGCCTTGCCTTAAGAGGTCTTTGTCCAGGCACCTTTTAAAAGATTAACTATATCAAATATCTAGAGGATAGCCATCTAAAGACATATCTTTTTTAACTTGAATAATATTTGTATAAACAATTGTAAAGATTAAGAACTGGCAGTATTAAAATAAAAGAATTTTAAGGAATTGTAAACCATGAGCCATATATATACCTATATTTGTTATTAATATATAAATAAAAACGCAATTTTTTAACATTTTAAAAGTAGCCACTAGAGCACTCAAGTTACTTGTGCTGAAGCAGGGGAAACTCAAAGGAATAAGCATGTGATCTAATTATATAAACTTTATTCACATAGTTAATGTACTTTATATGGGACGTATGCATAGAAATATGAAAGCAACTTGCAACAAATTATCTTTTGGATAGCAAATATTAATTTTGCCCAAAAGGGCCTGCCATGCAGTAGATCAACAATTAATAATCATCTGATTGTAGCTTGAAGCAAGGAACAAATGCCCTCACCAGGCTCTTAAAACATTTCTCTAAAACACCCTTATAACATTTTACCAACACATCAACATCTCCATTGAAAGATGCAAAAATTGTTTGGAGAGGAAAAAAAGGTGATTTTATATTAACATTCTCTTTGCCAAGGAATGGCAGTGAACACATAACATAAACAGATGATTATAGTAGCCTTTATTATTTGTAAAATTACCTATCCTTTGCCAGTTAATTTATATCTGCTTTGAACATAGAGGTTTAAGTCCTTCTGTGGCAAGCTTAAAGCAATGACTTAGCCAATTAATTTATTTTAATAACTTTTGAAAATCATTTGCTTTAACATCCACCCCAGCAAGGACCTTGAACCAGGTTCCTCAAATGCAAATATTCGCTAATCTGAGTCCATTATCTAAGACTAGACGCAAACACACTTGTCTAGCAAGGACATGAGGGTCAAGTAACAAACAAACGGAACCTGTAAATTCAGGTTTCCAGGAAAAATTCTACTTGCTTCATAGTAGTCAGAGGAGCCTGTTTGATATCACATAAATTTCCATTGAGATCTCCTTTTTAATTTTGGAGGGTTAAATCCCGCTTCTATCATTGTAGCCAAAAAAAAAAAAAAAAAAAAAAAAAAAAAAAAAAAAAAAAAAANCAAAAAAGTCACAACAGGCCTATATTGGCCATAGCTGTGTTTTAACCTTTATTATTTTTAAAATATGTTTAAGAATTTTGGCCTTTAACCACTGCAAGCTGCAGTCAATAACATATTGGCAATTTTTTCTTAACTCTTAATTTCCTCTTATAATATTAGAGCAACCATAATTTTGGAAGCAAAGCCCAATTTTAAACAATCTATTTCCTTTAAATCAATGGCAAATGCACCATTTTAACTAATTAAAGAGACATTATTTTATATCTTATTCCCTATAAGTAGTCTGCTTTTAGGCTAAGATTTACACAAAACACTATGCCAAGTTAGAAGCATCTTAGAGACCTGTATTCCATGAATTTAACATGCCATGTGCTCAAAATGGCTGCAACCTCAAGCTATCAGCTCCAAATTCACCTCTTATAGCCACTTCTATATCATTTAAATCATGCACCACAATTAATAAGCCAATGTTCTGTAGTCAAGACATGTAAAATATATCTATACTTTTAAGACCAATTATAAAAAGTGAATAAAACATGCATTGCATCAGGCCACCTGTCGCTGACCAAACTAACCTTTTCCTACTAACATTATACCTTTTAAATTATGTTCAATGACTTATAAGCCAATTTTCTATAGTCAAGACATGTAAAATATACCTTTAAGACCAATTATAACCAAGAATAAAACGACTATACGAATCGTATAAACTTAAACCAAACAACCTTTTTCCTTTTCCTGGCTGTAATTTCGAGAGAATAAAAGCACTTTGAAACAAAAACCACAATTGTAGAGATTTTTCTTTAAAAGAAACAAATTAATCCATTTGTTTTAGACTTGAGACTGTTGGTCCTCTTTTTAAAACACAGCTTTTTTTTTTTTTTAACTATGCTTGACTCCCAGCTGAGTGCTGGACATCCCAAATCTGCCTCCTCCGCATAAACTGCAGCTAGATTAAGAGACCGCCAGCAGATGAAATTTTTATTAATTTTTCTTTTTAACATGAAACATTTAGACAAGTCATTCACATGACGCCACAACACATACATGTAGACACTTGGTGCACCAAGAATAGACGACATAGAACGAACAGACAATACATAGAAAGGGAAGCATGCTTGTTATGCAATTATATCCATTTTCCTTCTCTCTTTCTTTTTTATTTTCCAACCTTTCTCAAAGCAGCTCTTAGAGGCTGTGGGCATAGGCCTATTTTGAAACCCTTCCCTTTTCACCTGAATAGCTCTTAATAGCTGCGGTTACAATCCAGTACCTATATAGTTCTTCCCCATTTTACACTGTCTGCCTCTAAGCAAGGAGTTCAGTGTTGGGTCAACACTGCCTTACTTAATCCAGCATCCATTTTACTAACCTTGCAGGATACCATCTTTTTCCTTTTTCTGCAACGCTTCCCTAAGGGAGGGTCACCTTTCTCTTGAGTACAGCCAGATATTGAGTGCCATTGTGCTGAGTACCATAGCTATCTGCAGCTACCAAGGACTGGTTCCTGCAAGAGAAAACTTATGGGATGGATGGGGAAAGCAGCACAAAAGAATTGGGTCAAAGAGACATTGCATTTCAAGACCCGAATTTTAATAAATGTCAGCCAAGATATAGTCTGGAAGATTTCCCTCCTCCCCCAGGCATGGGGTGGAGTCTTGGGATCTTCCAGGCTCCGATCTCAGCAGGTGGTTGGCTCTGGGATGATTTCTCCCTTCCAGGTGAGGCAGGCTTACAACAAAGGCCAGGAAATTCACAGGCTGAGCAGGGCCAAGGCCTAACCCCCTGCTCAAATGCTGAGGTGGGGGGAGGGACACATTATCACATTTAATTCAGTTGATAAATCAAACAGAACATAGATTCTTTTTTTTTTATTGGATACATTCTTTATTTACATTTCATTTCCCTTTTCCTGGTTTCCCTGCTCCCCCAAATGTCCCATATGTCTTTTTCCCTCCCTTTGTTCCCCTATTCAACCATTCCCACTTCTCTGTTCTGGTATTCCCCTGCACTGCTGCATTGGGCTTTTCCAGAACCTGGGTCCACTTTTTCCTTCTTGTCGGACAGCATTTGATAGGTGGATTGTGTCTATGGTGATCCAAGATTCTAGGCAAATATCCACTTATCAGTGAGTGCATGCCATGTGTATT
>BDUI01008871.1:70995-81479 GCA_002335545.1 Apodemus speciosus
AACATAAATGTTTCAGAGTAATTTCCATCAGCATTTCTTCATTTAAAATCCCATGCATTCTCACTGTTCCTTACACACAACCTCCATAAAGTTCTGAAGGGAAAAAGGTAAACAATGGTACTACTTGTTAATGCCACCTATAAATTAGTAGTCCCATTGTCCTAGCAGAAAGCATTTGATTTAAGTAAAACAGAATGTGGGGTGTCTGTGAAGGCCTGCGCATACAGCAAGAAAAGATTRCATACTTTAATTTAAATACATAAATGCACAACCTTTTTAATTGACCCCTCTAAAACCATCTACTTTAGAAACTCTATCCAAAAAGCTCTATTAAAAAAACACTTTTTTTTTATCCCACCGCATCCCTCTTAACCTTTGATTGCCTATTTCTTCTTATTCTTTGAAGTATTTTAATTTCTTTTGTGGCTTGTGTCTGCTGACTGCACAGCTTTCTCTGATTTGAGCCATTGCTGCTTAGATCTATGTACACCATAGATCCATTGAGACACAAAAAGACATAACACAATTAAATGCATGAAGCCAACTGCAAGAAAGTGYGCTGAACTGACAATGTGTGGTTTGTGCTTATCTAAAGTCTATTCTGCAACACTCAAAATGATAGAGACTGTAGAAAGAGCCACAGTGTGTGGTGGTGGAGATGAGGCTGAACATGTGGTTCCCAGGGGCATCAGTTCAATTCTGTGGATTGCTAAAAACTAGCATTGTTTCTTCACTGAATAAGAACAGCACTAAGCATGATTCTAAAGTAATGTAAGTTCAGTTACCAAGAATGTATGAATGGCAGATCACTGACTATGACACATATGCTACAATGATTTGAGAGTTAATAGACTGGAAAGGAGATGGGGTGAACAGGTCTGTAGAAACTCTGTAGTTTGGGTAAAAATTCATCTAAACCTACAACTTCTAAAAATATAAAGCATGTCCAAAATAAAAATAAATGAATAAACCACACATATAACCAGTTCATCCTCACAATGATACCAACCCTTTGTCTACTTGAGGTGCTTTGACTGTGTAGTTTCTGGCCCCCAAGCATGGTCAGTATTGTGTAGAAAAGCAGTTCAAGGCTCAAGTGAGGACAGGGGATTTATGGCAGTTGATATCAAATAGGTCATGTGACAGACAGATTTTTAAATTGGTCCTGACCAGAAATGACAAGTGATTCTCTTAAAGCCAGTGGGTGAATATTAAGCATGAGGTATGGACACTGTGGGATGTTGGCTTTCAGTGCAAACAGAAACTTTCCAGGGGTGTAACAGCTGAGTTGAGAAGTGAAATACTAAAGATTTTCCTACTGACAAAATGCAGTAAAGATAAGCAATGATTAAGAAGTACAACAGATGCTACATTGTGTAGTCTGATGTCAAAGTGGCAGTAAAACCACCATCACTGATAACTCTGCACTTGAATTTGTGTACCTGTCAATTTATTATTCAGATTTGTTTTTGGCTATGTTCAACTGAAACTTCACTTATGGAGACAAAACTACAGGTCAGCTGCACTCAGGGAAGTATATTAAATTCATTAAGTGCACTTCTTTGTTCACTTATTCTGGACTTATTAACTGTTCTCATTGAGACAGAATACAGAACTAATTGCTTTTCAAGAAATCATTGGGATATTCTGAAACATTGAAGAATATTCAAAGAAGCTGTGGTCTTTTATACAAACAAAGGGGTGTTACCATATCCAAGAAAGTATGTGTTCAAGAGRGAGACAACACTCAAGATATTRAACACAGGAGCCTAAGCGAACAAAACTATTTCCAATATCTTCAGACAGTGTTCAAGAACATAGTCAAAAGCCCAGACTTGCTGGGGAAGGATGTCACAAGGCACAAGTCCTGGCTGAGGAACTATTGGAGTTGATGGCTTCYRGGGAAGGGGAAGTCAATTTTCCTCAGTGAGGTAGACCAGGTAGGTTGAAAATGCTGCAGTGGGTGAGTCTACACCTATACAAATGGGCAGTGCTAACTGCTCACTCAACTAAAGAAAGAGGATATAGGGCTGGATGGGAGACTCAGTAGGGCAAAGATGTGGGATGAGTTGAACTTCGAAAGTAGGGGTGGGGTGTGAATATACAAAAATATCCAAGAAGGTATATGTAATTCTCAAAGTACACACTTAAGGTTTACTTTAAAAAAAAAAGAGCAGACTTTCTAAACGAAAACTGCAAAACATCTCCATCCCCTTTAGGGAGCTTGTGCATTCCWTTTCTTTCTATGAGGATGTTTCTTTCTTATTACAAAGATCCTGGTACTACTGCATACAGTATGCGATTCACAATCTGCAGAGGGGACACAGAGCATCTTCATCAGAGAACAGTCCTCCTTYGCTCTTTTCCTGTCAAGGGGGAGGTATATCTGCTGAGGCACCACTTCCTAGTTCTCAGGTCTTGGGAAGGCTCCAGACTTGATGGAACCAGACTGCTCCGCTTGACTGGCCTTGGGGGGTTAGACTTGGCTTGCCGGGGGAGTCAAAGTGCAGACCTATCTGCATTTACTTGTCTGAAGYCACTGTTGGAAGGAAGGATATAATCTTACCTGAATGAAATTATCATTTTCATCTCACAGGAACCTCTCTGCTGGTTCCGTTGAGAGGATTGTGATCCTGAGCAAACCAGGTCCTTGAACCCTGTGGGGTTCAGGGTTCAAGTGTAGGAACTCTAACAATTAGTAACAACATGAATCACACCAAAAAAGAAAACTAAGGAAAATACGATTTATTCCAGGCACTGAGGCTTCATCCTCTATCAGATTTGTTACTGGGAAGGTAGAAGGAGGCAAGAGTGTTAAGCAGGGATCCTGTGGAGCAGGGCAGTTTGATGAAGGAGATCTGAGACAGCAGTCCACAAAGAACATCTTGAAATAGCTCCACACTCAGACAGTGAGTCACAATGGTATAAAGAAAGAGCAAAATCGTCAAAGGGAAACACAAGCTGATGYTTCTTCACAGGGACCAGCATCGAGATTGGGCTCTGACAATGGTTCAAAGGGATTCTGTCTCGACCTTTACAAAAACTGTAATAAGTGTGGGGAAAAAGCCTAAAGATCAAGAGCAAAACGACATTCTCTGCTAAACATCTGTTCTCTAGGGAGTTAAATACTCAGTTTTATCTATAAACACCACATTAAGAAATAATAAAAGAGTTCATACAGGATGTAAAGTGAGTAAGTAAAACAAATTAATTAAATTAAAAAAATAATAAATGTGAGTGTACATTCTTCATTTCTTAGTGGTGAAGATGTCCCTAGGTTCCCTGTCCATATTGAGAAAGAAATACTGTGCTTCATTCTCAGAAATGCTCAACATGGGAAGACTAATTTAGAAACAAGAAAAGCTTACCCAGGAAAGCAGATTTTAATAATGGCAAAGATAGAAAAAAAAAACAAATTAACATTAGGGTCTAGCTTATGTCATCAAGTGGGAAAACAAGCTTAGCCAGGTGGGCTGGGACCCTGGATGTGAACTTTACATATGCCAGTGTTGACAGCTTGATCCTCCAGGGNTTCTTCACAGGGACCAGCATCGAGATTGGGCTCTGACAATGGTTCAAAGGGATTCTGTCTCGACCTTTACAAAAACTGTAATAAGTGTGGGGAAAAAGCCTAAAGATCAAGAGCAAAACGACATTCTCTGCTAAACATCTGTTCTCTAGGGAGTTAAATACTCAGTTTTATCTATAAACACCACATTAAGAAATAATAAAAGAGTTCATACAGGATGTAAAGTGAGTAAGTAAAACAAATTAATTAAATTAAAAAAATAATAAATGTGAGTGTACATTCTTCATTTCTTAGTGGTGAAGATGTCCCTAGGTTCCCTGTCCATATTGAGAAAGAAATACTGTGCTTCATTCTCAGAAATGCTCAACATGGGAAGACTAATTTAGAAACAAGAAAAGCTTACCCAGGAAAGCAGATTTTAATAATGGCAAAGATAGAAAAAAAAAACAAATTAACATTAGGGTCTAGCTTATGTCATCAAGTGGGAAAACAAGCTTAGCCAGGTGGGCTGGGACCCTGGATGTGAACTTTACATATGCCAGTGTTGACAGCTTGATCCTCCAGGGYGGCTGGCCTCCTTTGGTAWTTGGTAATAAGGGGAAAGTTTGCTACAGACTATTTGTAATGCTTAACCAATGCTTTCACAGTACAAAATACAAAATGTTTTCAAGATCTGTAGCTGGATTAGAAGTACATAATAGAGCAGCATGTCTGACATTAACCCGAGCAGGCTAGCGAGCCACTGACAGACACATTTCCTTGGCTTGCCTTCCAATCAGAACTCAGCTGTCTGCCCACCCATGACCTCTGTACAGTCCCACCCAAAGCCTAATTAACTGTTCTTGTTCTATGCATCCACAATATCAGCATACCCCACAATCCATGGAAAGTTTTCGCTGCTCCCTTCCCTCCAAATTGAGAATGGGATACTCGAACAAGAATGGTTTATTAATCATTAAATCCACATGACATCACATTTCAGATAAGTTAAAGAAATTTTTGGCTTGTTGGGGGAAAATATATTTAATGTTTACTCAAATAAGCTTTTCTGTTAYGTTCAATGATCKGAATGTAATTATCTTCCTTGTGGAGGAATAAACCATGCATCTTTCTTCCTGTACTGACAACTATATAAATCTGCATTTTCAATACTGCAAGAAATCCCTGCAAATTGTGGCATCTTTTTCAGTCACTTAACATGGGCCATGTGTTATTCAGGAGACCCAATGGGAGGTCACAAACTCCATGTCTCCCATAGACACTGTTTACTTTTATTCTGGAAAGAACATTTTGATRCTGATTATGTAGGTCTACTCGATAATTTACAAATGATAATAATCAGTAATTAGAACRGTACAAAATTAAAAGTGTAAAACAGCTAGTGTCTCCAAAAAAAGAACAACCCTCATTTTCTGTGTTTTGGAAATTCTTTGGAGAAGTTCTGGGCATATTTCACTTCCCTGATAAGTTGTGCTCTTTAAAATGAAACAAAATGCTAATTTATTTTAGCTACAAAATTAGTACTCATACTGATTGTTGAATAGAACTATAATGTGAATAAGAAAATGCTCAAAACCTCCTGCAACCATTTTTTCTAAGAGTGTAGGTGTTTATCTCTTGTGCTTTCTGCAGTTAGCTTGGCCCATTCTAGGTTCCATCATTTTGGTGGCAGGCCATGGAAGACGCTGGGTTTCAGAGGTTGGACCTTTTGTGCAAGCCTCCATACTTGCTAGCTGTTTGATCAAGGTCAAGTGCTTGCTATAAACTTCCAGAGACTTGTAAGATTTACTGTTATTAGTGTAGGTCAACCATGTGTGCATTGTACAGAGGCAGTATATGGAGGACAAACCAGGCTCAATACCAGACCATTCTTCTATGGCCAAAGCACCCTTTGGACTCTCCTCACCAGGTACAGAGGACTGCTTTATTCTGTCCCCTTTTGCTTACTGGTACTTATACTCAGGTTTTATCTATGCAAATGTTTTCAGCCTCACTATGTTGGCTAGCTAAATATCAAYAGCTTTAAGTAAGCATCCTGACTTTTCTGGTACAATTCGTCACAGCAGGCATTAYACACACAGCATCAAGACAATATGGAGCAGCTGATCAAGCTTTATTTTCATTGAACAATGTAAATGACAGTGAGCCCATGGCTACCTCGTACACTGACTTTTCTAAGTCTGTAAGTGGCTAAGAGTGCAGTTCACAAGTCTGTCCACATGATWGGTCAGCAAGAATGCATGAGAACCTGTTACTATGCACCAGGCGTCTGGGACATACAGCAGGTTCTGTGCTGCTCTATCCGATGCCCACAAAAATATCCTTGGGTAGTTACCACTTTGTCCATCTTAAAAGGGAACTGAACTGAAAATAAGTAAATACTCATAGCCTGAAGGGCAGAATGCTAAAATAAGAACATGAGAACACTTGATGCCAATTCCTTGCCTCTCTATCCTGCTGTTTTGCCAAACTGTTACTGTAGCTAAGAGACTTGTCTTTCCTTTCTGCCTCTTATAAGCTCTATTGACTAAGGCTGAATTCTTAGAAGGAATAGAGTCTAAAGCTTAACATTTTAGGATCNAATATTATATATTATACAATAAAAGAGAAATGTTCAAAGTCATTTGTGTAAAGAAGCATTCATCTGAAATCTCTCAACATCTCATATTATGAAGTATAAATAATACCAGTTCTGTATCATTAAAGTCATACATAAGCATGACAAATTTCTTATCTATATGGAAGCACCTCATAAGTAACAACATTGTAATCCAGTGCTATCTGCCCACTATCTGGAATTAATTAGTTATGCCAACTTTGTCTTTTAAGTTTTCTAGTAACTAGTTATGTAAACTAAGTTTATTTCTTTGCCTAGCAATACGTAAAGTTTGCATGTCATTTTTGGCTATGACAGGTGAAATTAACCTTTGTTTCCCTGTTTCATTTTCAATTTTTCTATTCTGTTTATGTGTTTGTATGCATGCATGTATGCATGTGTGGATGTTTGTGCTTTTGTGTGCATGTGTGTGCATGCACATATGCAAGTGTGGATGTGTGTGCTTATGCATACATACATGTGTACATATCAGAGGTTGAAATCTGCTATCTTCCTACCCTATTCTCTACCTTATTTGTATGCTGTGTATGTAGGAGTGTTGTGTATGTAGGAGGCTTTGTGTATGTACTTACTAGTGAATGTGTGTTCAGATGTGCACAGAGGTGACTGCATATATGTGAGTAAGGGACAAAAGCAGGTTAAGGTCTCTTCCTTATTTTTCTCTCTATCTACATGGTTTAATGCACATGGTCTCTCAATAAACCAAAGATCACTGGCTAGACCAGCTGTTCAGTGAGCCCCAGAAACCACCTATGCCCACTCTGCCCATTGCTAGGGTTACAGGTGCACACACCTGCATATGGATTTCTGYATGTTCTGGGGGAGGACAGTTAAGCCCCCAGGCTTATGTGCGAAGATATTTATCCACAGAACCATTTTCTGAGCCCATTTTACTTTCTACATTCTAATTCTGCTGTCATTGTATAGTAACAATACTTTAATACATATGTTGTTTTTATCTATAGCTGTCTTCCTGGCCTGTATACCAAACTCAGTGATTTGACTCAGTAAATCAATGTTTGTAAATTTATAAACAAATACTCTTCATGATAAAGGAAAATGCTTTTCACCGTGGTCCTTGTTAGTACACTCTCTTGTGAAGGTCTTTTGTAATGTCAATGTCTACTGGCATCCTACTGCTGCTTCTAGATTTTTTTCCTGTTCATTCATTAAACTATTATTTTTTCTGTTCCTCATGCTATCTTATTTCTTGCAGTTTTAAACCATGACTGAGGTTTAGCTAGGCMTGTTTTTTGTCTGTGTGAAAAATGTCCCCTTTTGAAACATTTTGAGGCTTGATTGATAGTATGGTGGTATGGGTTCCACCATGTTCTACAATGCTTCCATCTTGTGTCTGCTTGTCACAAAGAGATAAGTTTGACTGAAGTGTGTGCACTGTGTACCCAYGTCCTCTCTGCAACATGGAGTCTTTCTCAGCTCTCCATCATGACAGGGTGGATATCTTTCTTGAGTGATAACATGATTTGAATAAGAAAGGCCACCCATAGGTCTCTGTACTCACATATATTTGAATGATTATCTGGAGGTGGCACTATTTGAGAAGAATTAGAATGACTAGGGCATGTAGGAGGTGTGGCTTTGTTAGAGAAAGTATGTCACTGATGGTGGGCTTTGAGGTTTCAAAAAGTCATGCCAACTAGGCACCAATCTCACCATGCTTGCTGCCATGTTCCTTGCCATGCTGATAATGGACTGATCATTTGAAACTGTAAGCCAACCTCCAACTAAATGGTTTCTTTTCTAAAAGTTGCCTTGGTCCATGATATCTCTCCACAGGAAGTGAACATTAAGACTAAGGACTAGGGCTTTTGAATGAATGGTCTTACTGTACTTCTACTTCGGGATGGAGGGAAATGAATTTAGCCCATGTGCTGAGGTCCTTGTCAAGGATAAGAACAATTTGAGTCCTTCCATGAACTGGGGGACCTGCTGGCACAGCAGCTCACCCATGACACTATCTGCTTATGCTGTGATAAAGTTCTCTCTGGAGAGTGCAGCAGGGTGAGAGCAGTATGGGGGGGCAGGAGGTTGGTGGTGAACAACAACTCATGGATGAAAATGCCATAGGGTGACACTTGAATGTGGGTTACATACCAAGTAACGAATAGTGCTTAATTAGGGACAGATGTCCTGAGTATGAAGACTGCTGTGAGCACATGTGGCAGAAAGACCTTACTGTCATCAGATGCAAAGTTACAGAATAAGTGTGATCATACCAATTGCTCTCAAATGATCGCCATGACCTGGGGGAACTACATGGATAACCACCAGAGAACAGTCATATGGCTAGGAAGATGGAGCATGGAGTAAAAAAGGCCAGAAATGGAGAATCTAAGGAAGGAAGGAAGGAAGGAAGGAAGGAAGGAAGGAAGGAAGGAAGGAAGGAAGGAAGGNGGGCCTTAGGGAAAAAACAATGATATTTTTATAGATCAAGGACATTCATTTCTTAGATTTGTTGTAAAGAACAAATAAAATAATATATGTAGTGTGGATAGTGTCCTGTCGGCACTTAATAGGTGGTCAGTGTTCATGTTCTCGAGAAACACCAACTACTTGGTGTTAAACTGAACAGGTTTGGGAGTGGCAATGTGTTTTAAATCTACATCCAGCAATTGACAGGCTGTGAAATGCTGAACATCTCTGTATGCCCCCCACTTGCTTTTCCTTCTCAGTAAATGGAAATAATACATCTTACAGATGTCTCAAGTGCTTAAATTACCCCATACCCCAACGCAACCATCACATTCTGGTTCCATTATGAGATACTCCAATCTTAGACATGTTGGCCATCTTTTATTAGGTTTAATGGAGTCAGGAGGGATTTAATGTCAGCTATATCTGTCCTAGGGGACTGAAAGCCTCAGCTGAGAAGGCCTTCCATGCTYCTGTAAAGCTATAGATATTGTGAGATGTTCAGGTTTGACATGCCCCAGATTTACAAGCTGAGTCTTTCTTCTACCTCTTACTAATAAGGCATTTACTAATAAGGCTTATTCTTTAATTGGACAAGTGTGTTAATAATGGGAGTATCACACATAATTAGTCAATCACAAGTGCCTTTTTAGAGCTCTTTGCATTTACAACGTGAATGTGATTATCTTTATAATTTCCGAAACTGTGCAATAATATTATATATTATACAATAAAAGAGAAATGTTCAAAGTCATTTGTGTAAAGAAGCATTCATCTGAAATCTCTCAACATCTCATATTATGAAGTATAAATAATACCAGTTCTGTATCATTAAAGTCATACATAAGCATGACAAATTTCTTATCTATATGGAAGCACCTCATAAGTAACAACATTGTAATCCAGTGCTATCTGCCCACTATCTGGAATTAATTAGTTATGCCAACTTTGTCTTTTAAGTTTTCTAGTAACTAGTTATGTAAACTAAGTTTATTTCTTTGCCTAGCAATACGTAAAGTTTGCATGTCATTTTTGGCTATGACAGGTGAAATTAACCTTTGTTTCCCTGTTTCATTTTCAATTTTTCTATTCTGTTTATGTGTTTGTATGCATGCATGTATGCATGTGTGGATGTTTGTGCTTTTGTGTGCATGTGTGTGCATGCACATATGCAAGTGTGGATGTGTGTGCTTATGCATACATACATGTGTACATATCAGAGGTTGAAATCTGCTATCTTCCTACCCTATTCTCTACCTTATTTGTATGCTGTGTATGTAGGAGTGTTGTGTATGTAGGAGGCTTTGTGTATGTACTTACTAGTGAATGTGTGTTCAGATGTGCACAGAGGTGACTGCATATATGTGAGTAAGGGACAAAAGCAGGTTAAGGTCTCTTCCTTATTTTTCTCTCTATCTACATGGTTTAATGCACATGGTCTCTCAATAAACCAAAGATCACTGGCTAGACCAGCTGTTCAGTGAGCCCCAGAAACCACCTATGCCCACTCTGCCCATTGCTAGGGTTACAGGTGCACACACCTGCATATGGATTTCTGYATGTTCTGGGGGAGGACAGTTAAGCCCCCAGGCTTATGTGCGAAGATATTTATCCACAGAACCATTTTCTGAGCCCATTTTACTTTCTACATTCTAATTCTGCTGTCATTGTATAGTAACAATACTTTAATACATATGTTGTTTTTATCTATAGCTGTCTTCCTGGCCTGTATACCAAACTCAGTGATTTGACTCAGTAAATCAATGTTTGTAAATTTATAAACAAATACTCTTCATGATAAAGGAAAATGCTTTTCACCGTGGTCCTTGTTAGTACACTCTCTTGTGAAGGTCTTTTGTAATGTCAATGTCTACTGGCATCCTACTGCTGCTTCTAGATTTTTTT
>BDUI01008873.1:20589-37084 GCA_002335545.1 Apodemus speciosus
CTTCCTTCCTTCCTTCCTTCCTTCCTTCCTCTCTCCCTCCCTCTCTTTCTTTCTCTCTCTCCCTCTCTTTTTCTTTTTAAATTTATTTATTATGTATTCAGTCTTCTGCCTACATGCAAACCTGCTTGCCAGAAGAGGGCATGGAATCCCAGTATAGATGGTCAATGAGCGACCATGTGGTTGCTGGGAATTGAACTCAGGACCTCTAAGAAGAGCAGACAAAGCTCTTAACCTCTGAGCCACCTCTCCATCCCACCTTAATGTTTATCAAGGCTGTGAGGTTTCCTTCACATACAATATTGTTTTTTCCCTGTGAATTGACTTCTTCATTTAAATAAATACATAAATTTCTTTCTTTTCCCTCATGTAACTCATTGAGAAAAAAGGTCTATTCCAACTTGGCAATGATCTCTTTAAGGGTGACATGTTTTAGCCAAAAAAGGCAGTGGACTAAAAGAGGAGTCATGTGTCTAAATTCTCTGCCAAAGTTAAGAGACCTGGGGGGGGTGTAAGGGAGGGTGAACCAACGTGGGGTGGACTTGGTGGGTGGGGTAGATGGGGGTGGATGGGGTACATGGGGGATAAATAGAAAAGGGAAGCTTTCCTTAGTGTTCTAGATGTTATGACAAAATGCTCCACACTTACATACTTAGTGGTTTCAACAGCAGAATTCTTTTCTTATACTACTGGAGAGTGAAAGGTCAAGCTCAAAGAAGCAACATAGCTCGGTCCTGGGGAAGGCCCTTCCCCTGACCTTAGAGCCAGCTACTGTCTTAGTTATGGTTTCTATGGCTGTGATGAAATACCATGACAGTAAGCAATACAGGGTGAGAAGGGTGTATTTCACTTCCACATCACAGGCCATCAGAGAAAGAAGGCGGGAAGGAACTCAAACAAGGCAGGAACCTGGAGGCAGGTGCTGTACAGTAGCGGCCTCTGAGTAGTGCTGCTTACTGGCTTGCTCCTCACGGCTTGCTCAGCCTGATTTCTTGTAGTATCAAGGACCGCCAGTCCTAATGTGACACCTCTTACCTGGAGGTGAGCCCATTCACATCATCAGTGAAGAACATGCACCTCAGGCTTGCCCACGGGTCAGTCTGGTAGGGATATTTTCTCAGTTGAGGTTCTCTCGATGACTCTGGCTTGTGTCAAGTTGACTTAAAACTGGCAAGCACATCTTCTCCTTGTTCACGCGCGTGTGAACACATACTTCCTTTCTCTGTCTTTATGCCTCTATCTCTCTTCTTTCTTCTTCCCTTTTGTACTGTCCTACTCCCCATCTTCCTATCCTCCTCTTCTTTCTCCCCCACCTTTCATCTGACCATGAATCCTATTGGTTTATGGCTCCCAATTACAGTCACATGGGAGCCAGGACTTGAGCAGATGTGTTTTAGGTAGACACAGTTTGGCTTATAGCATACTGTGTCTTCACTTCTTAATCTAAAACTTTCTCTTTTTGTTTCTCAAAATAACGTTTGTTGATTTTTTTGTACTGTTTAACGTCATATGCCCACCCCACTCACTTCCTAGTCCTTCTATGTCCCCCTCCCACTTGTGATCTTCCCCCAAAAAGCCAAGTCCACTTTGTGTTGTCCATATGTTCACTGGAACATGGTCAAACTCCCAGTGGCCAGCCCCTAAACAGAACTTAGTCCTTCTCCGCCTGTGCCTTCACCAGAAACCATCAACTGTGGGGAGTTGTATACTTCAGCATCTCCATCAAACTTCTTAATCGTCCCCTTTGATGGTTTTCCATTCAGGCTGCTACTGTTGTGTGTATATGAGTTTGGAGGGTGGAGGTTCTCACATTAGCCTTCCATGTCCCTCTTTCTCAACTGTGTGTCTGCAATCACTGATGTCAAAGTAGCTGCTAAAGTAGCTTCCTTGCTCATGACAGTCAGTACAAGCCCAGATCATGGGCTTCCACATCCACATGGATTCTGATGATAACAGTAGGACAATAGCCCCAGACATGGCCCTCAGTGGCAGTACAGACCTAGATGTCACCATGCCTCAGATGGCAGAGCAAGCCACTTCCATCACCCTGGCCTTGGCAGCCATACATCCCACAGACATTAACATGGCTTCAGGCTGGAACACAGACCACAGATCCTCATGGCCTTCAGTGGTAACAAGAGTCACGACAACATCAGAACCACTGATGGCCGTCAGCAGCATCACAGACCATCGTGGTCCTTTGAGGAGGTTCTACCCAGAAAGTGAACTGTTTCTCATCTTGGCTCTCCATAGTTGCCCAGAGCCAGGGTGATTCCAAGCTGGTGTCATGTTCTGGGGCTGAGTTTGCTGAGCTGCATCTGTGTAAGCTCCTGACTGCTGCATCCACCCAGCTAGCCCCACTAGGCGATGATTTGTTCCATAGTTGACCTCAGCCCTCTCTCACACTGTCATTGCTGTCAGATCTTCAGTTCTGTCTCTCTCCACAGTGATCACTCTCCGTTGCTGCTCATCTTTCCTACCTCTCCATCACACATCCTAGTGGTGCCTGACCACATTAAGCAGAGGAGAGGTGTTGGGGTGGGGAGGGTCAATCTAAAGCTGTCGTAATAGCATCCTATGTACCTAAGTTGGTTATCATAGACTCAATGTATGTAAAAATTCCTTGTAATTTATGGAATTCTATATAAATGGAAGATATTGATTGTTAAGGACAATAACATTGAGGGAATATGCAATAAATAGAAAAGAGAATAATATACATTGACTTCTGAGTTATTTAGAGACATCTGAAGAAGTTAATGGCTATCTCAACAGATGAGGACAACATCTGCTATTAGAAAGTCCTAAGCAAGTCTGCTACTGTTTAAAATGTGTAATCATTTTAATGGATTATGCAATATTTGTTTCTATATAAGTAGTTAGCTTTAGGATACTCAGTAATTATATCCTATACCACTTATAAATTGTGATTCACACATGAATGCTGAATTTACTATCATAATAGCATTTAAATATCATTAATAGCCCTCACCAACACATCTGAAACACTTCCAGGGCAGAGCTCTACTTGTAATAAATGTCAGATTTATGTAGTGATATTGAACAATTAAAAGCTTTGCCACTCTGGTCTCCTTAATTACTGTTCATTACTCTTGCACACTGACTATGTATCCAGTACCGTATTAAACAAAAACTTACACTGGCATGAAGATGCACAATTCAATCAGAAGATCTAATAAATGAATGCAGTTTTGAGAAATGGTCCTCAGAGATTCTGCCTTTGATTTCTTTGGATGTCAGCTATTTATTGAGCTGTCTTTACCCACCACAGTAGTGATCATGAAGAATGGGTTAATGCAAGGCCTATGCTCAGATTTAGTCCCTTCTGTCTCTCTCTGTTGATCTGTGTGATGACTGAAGGAAGACATGATTCCCAAAGGGCATTCTTCTTCCTCTGGAAACCAAGGGACAACCTTCTTTCCAGCCCTGGGGAACTTTGATCTTTCTTTCTATAGAGATAACTGACTGCCTCTCCTCCTTACATCAAAACCAGCATTCCTCAGTTGAAGTTCATGAATGGCTTTCTTGAGACCTGAAATCCATGCAAGTCCATTGCTTTGGATGGATTCTCAAAGGCCTTTGACCTAAAAAACTTGAAAGCCATAGAAATGCATGTAGGTTATTGATTGCATAAACATTTTGCCAAAGGACTTTCTTCACTGTTTTATGTTGTTAATGGCAACTGTTAAAAAAGAGCTTAGGTGAGAAAGGCAGCTGGAACATTTCAGGGGTGAGGTAGAAACCTAGTGTAATGGAAACTCCCAGGAGTCACTAGGGTGACCCTAGTTAAGACTCCTAGTAATGGGGATTCAAAGCCTGAAATGGCCATCTCTTGTAATCAGGCAAGACTTCCAGGGGAGGGATTGAGACACCAATCCAGACACAAAATCTTTGACCTACAATTTGTGCTGGGGTAAAGGTGGCTCAGAAAGTATGGAAGTAGCCAATGACTGGTCCAGCTTAAGAACTATACCATGAGAGCCTACCCCTGACACTGTCTGGAGGGTCAGGAACCACTGTATCACTCAGGCTGTATCACTCAGAGACCTAGGATAGAAACAAAAATGACCAGAAAAAGAAAGTCAATTAAATGATTCCTAATGATACTCTGGTTATACTGAAAGACAGGAGCTGAGCTTAATTGTCATCAGAGAGGCTTCATTTGGCAACTCATGAAAATAGACACAGAGACCTACAGCCAAACATTAGGCAGAACTTGAGAAATCCTGTGGAAAAGGCAGAGGAAGGATTGTAGGAGCCAGAGGGATCAATGACACTGCAAGAAATCAACTAACCTGGGCTCATAGAGGTTCACAGAGGCTGAACTGACAATCAGGACAATCAGGGAGCCTGCTTGCATCTGATGCAAGACCTCTGCATATATTTTATGGTCATGTAGCTTGGTCTTTTTGTGGAACTCTTATGGTGGGAGTGGGAATGGTCTCTGGCTCTTTTGCCTACTTGTGGCAACTTTTTCCTCCTACTGGGTTGTCTTGCTCACTCTTAATATGAGGATTTATGCCTAGTCTCATTGCAACTTGATATGCCGTGTTTGGTTGATATCCCTGGGAGGGGTAGTTTTTCTGAATAGAAATGAAATAGGAGTGGATTGCAGGTATAGGGGAAGAGGGAACGGCTGGGAAAACTGCAGTAGGGATGTAATATATGAGAGAAGAATAAAAATAAAGACCTTAGCTTACCCTTGTATATAAGAAACTATTTATTTGTGCGATGGAAAATGCAATATGAGCAAGATGACCCTGTGATAGGGTCATACAAGCTCCCAGCACAGTTAAGAAAGAAATGTCAACAACAACAAAACAAGCCATACTGTGACAGAGCCAAAACAAAATAACAACAACTTTAAGACCAGAAGAAACCTCCATGGAGGGAGTAGTATTTGAATAGTAAATAGGATTTCAGCAGCTGTAGCACGGAAACAGCAGAGCAAAACACAGAATGCATTCAGTGCCAGGTACACCCAGGGTATCTCAAAACATTGACTATAACCATAATGTATCCAAAACACCGGGTGTGCCATAAAGGATCCAAAACACCGAGTATGTTCACAGAGTATCTCAAATACTCAAAACACCAAGTGGGTCCATAGAGTATTGAAAGCACCAAGTGTGCCCATAGAGTGTCTCAAAACACAAATGTACTCACAGAGAATATCAAAACACCATGTAAAAGAATAGAAAACCCAGCAAAAGATCCTTAGCCATGGCCCTGGTCAGAGACAAACAGAATCTAAAGGGGAAATGCTTGCCGTGGCATGATTTTGAGTTTGACTGTCAGGAAAGTGCAAGGCAGGGATGGAGAGACTAGGACAAGTAYATCCTTCTGTGTCCTTAGAATGATGTTCATAGAGAGCTCTGTACTTGCTTTCTTCACTCTAAAGGATGAGCTGTATCTACCGTCTACAGATACGATCCATTCTGTCACTGTGGTTATGATGGAGAATCTCTTGATGCTTGGAATGCTCAGGGACACTGGTTTTGATTTTCTCTTAAAGGGGAAGAAAGGATAAATGCACAAAGGGACAGTAAGATAACAGAGAGGTCAGGGAGATGAGAAGGAAGAATAATTTACTAAAATACCTTTTTTAAACCTCCCCAATGATATATAGTACTGTGTACTTTTTACAAAATAAAATATCATTAAAATAAATAATTTTGATGCAAAAAAGCAGAAAAGAAAAAGAAAAGACTAATGCCTGCTCAGTGTGTATCTTCTGTATCCAGTGTCCTTGGAGATGGCCATCACATGTTGCTCATCTCAAGATGGTGAGATTAATAGATGTAGCTTATGAGAGAATATGTTAGAAAAAGAAGAGGTGGAAGAGTTGTAGGTTGGGTATGTATTATAGAAGAGGAGGAGGAGGCAGAAGAGGAGGACAGGGGAGGAGTAGCAATAAGGGGGAGAAGAAGGGATTAGACGGAATAACAAGAAAGAGAAGGGATAATATTGGTTCCAGCTAATTAAGGTTGAAGTCTGTCATTGAAAATGGAGTACTTCCTTTACCAGCAGGCCTTCTTTTCTGTCTGACCTTGTCTGGAGAACTCAAAACCCCCACAGCCTCTACCTTTGGAATATTATATAGCCTTGGTTAGATTACAGATTCAGCTCCCCCCACCCCCAATAAGAACCTGTCCAGCAAGCATCTGGAATTCCTGGAATACATCTCCGTGCACAGGAGGCATTATTTCGTACCCTAAGCTATAGCCCATGACAGGCACCTATCCTAGAAATCTTAAATACTATATAGCCCTTGATTCACCCCAATTAAAGTTGAGCATCCTCTGTGGAGCTGATCCCAGAAGTAGCCATTCCTTGTACTCACTAGTTATCTGAAAGTCATGGCAAATCCTCTTGGCTGACTCTGTTCCCTTCATCCTTGTGGACTGGTGGCCAATGACCTCAGGGAGAAGGGAGAACCCCAGGTAAAGATAAGGGGAATAGGTCAAGGAAGCAAATGTAAGAATGAAATTTTCACCAACAGTGCGCAGTGCTGAAGAGGATCAATGCACATGCACGAATCTAGCACAAACCATTAGATCTGAGAATTACACTTCACTCAACATCTCTGGGAAAGCAATTTTTTTTTGGAGAAGTTGAGATGGAAGCCACACTCAAAGGAACCAAGGAAGAGATTCATACTGAGGTACCATTCTCCTTACTCAGGATCTAGTGGTGAAATAAAGGTAAGTACTCTCTCAAGAGGGAGGAAGTATGAACCTAGAAGAAACAGGTGGCTGGCTTTAAACAAGGAGTTAATGGCACACATTACAGAAGACTTTCCAATAAACGGTGTTGGGAAGACTGGAAATCTTCATGGAGAACGAAGCCAGACTTAAATTAACTCCAAGATGATGTAACATACAAGTCAGACATTTGACAGTGAGATTGTCAGACGAAGGTGTCAGGGAGCATCCGAATGTTAGAGCAGAACTCACAGGGAAAGGGACGAATGTAAACAGGAACACACAAGATTTCACGGACTACAAGCATGTGAGAGTCAAGAGGCAGCAAGCACAATGGGAGAAAATACTTGTAAATATTATACAGCCAATAAGGAGTTAATACCCAAAAGATAGAGGGAACTCTAAAATAAACCCTCAATAGCCAAGAAGGAAGGGGAGGAGGAGGAAGGGAGGGAGGAAGAGGATGTTTGCATACCTGTTGGTGGGAATGTGGATTAATGGAACCATTATGGAAAACAAACAAACCAACCAAAAGTTACCGTGTGACTCATCAGTCTCACCTCACTACTGCCTCATGTGACCTGGTGCTGTGTCCCCAGCATGACTGCTGTGAATCTGCAGATGGGCAACACAGAGGTCAGGGAACTGCTCTTCTGGGGAAGACTTGTAAACCAGGCCTTTAAAATACTTTCCTTGGGACCCTGAATTTCTGAGCACTAGAGATTAGGAATTAATGACTCAAATACACTTTCTTCTCATCTGCTATCAAGAAGGGATTAGTCTAAAACATTCAGAATTAGAGTAAGTAAATGGTACTAAGGATCCTTCCCCACAACCAGTGTGGCATAGAAATTGGCCTCTTGATTTGAGACACAAAATCTTGATTGTTGAAAGGCTCAGTAAATATGCACGATAATCTACACACATCATCAACTATATAGAAATTTTAAAATTCCTTCTCTGTTTTGATCAGGGCTCCACACACCTGCTGTGTCTCTCAAGTCTGTGCRCCTGAATACTTCTTGCAGTTTGAAAGACTCTGATTTTTTTCTCCAATAATTGCTCTTATAACCTCTATGCTTTGCTGTTCTAATTTTTCTCCTAAAGAGAGAAATATGAAGAAGGAAAGAATCCTTGATGACAACGAAGTTAAGACCTAGTTTTGGAGGAAAAAGCTTATTCCTCAGACATGCATGATTGCCATCAAAGGTCACTAATCTTGGCACTAAATATTTAAAACATAAAAAAAAAGTTAATTAAAAACAAAACAAATTTCTTGCCTTCACCCCAAGTGTGTACACATCATCTAGTAAATCTTAAAAAGAGCCACGGGCCCTGTAATACATTATTTCAGAAAGGACAAAGTAATTAACTTTATTTCCTTTGAGACTTTCATATTAAAAAGAAACCTTTTTTTTCATTTGAAAAAGTGCAGCCAATTTTAACCTTTTAAATTTTAATCTCTTTATTCTCCGAAAAATATTACACATTTACGCGATGTATTTTGATCATATTGGACCATTATTATCTCCCTCTAACACACTGTAGTGCTCTCTCTCTATCTTCCTCACAACTTCCCCTCCCCCTTTGTCATCGTTGTTAGTGACCTGCGTCTAGGGTGCTGCTCTATGCACATGAATGTGTGCATCCACCTGGGGTGTGGCCAACCTATGGTCAGACAAATCTTCAAACGAGTGTTTCTCTCCCTCTCTCGGAAACTATCAGCTGCCCATAGTTCCTATGCCAAGGGTGGAACTCCCAGGGAGGCTTTACTGCATCTACGCTGGAATTATTCCCGCCCCTGTCTTGTGCAGGTCTTGCGCAGTCTTGTGCAGGTAACCACGGCCATCATGAGTTGCTGTGTACAATAGCCATGAGTTGTCTAGCAGCTCGCTGCATTTAACAACTCTCCTTCCCATCCTTCCATCCTCCTGCTTTTGCATTCTGCCAGGCCTCTTCTTCCTTGATGCTTCCTGGCCCTTGGGTGGGGCAGATTGAAGTGGAACACCCATCCAGAGATGAGCACCAACCATTACTTACACTTGGCACTTTGACCAGATATGAGTCTACACTAAACAGTGCTCGCCACAGTAGGAAGCTTCCCTGACCGAAGTTGGGAAAGTAATACACATTTATGGACATAAACATAAGTATTTAGAAGGCAAATAGAAAGCATGACCAAAAATTGCAGCTGTTTTTAGCACTATAGTTTGATAGATTTTGACCAATATATAAACCCAACTAGACATCTAGCTAAGGCATATTTTCATCCCACTAAAAGGCCTCCGTCTATTTAAATGGAATTTTCCACCCCTTCCTTTCCCAAACCAAGTTCTCTTCTACACTTTTTACAGTCTGGATTGGTATTACTTGCTCCAGAATTTCATAGAAATGGAATCAAGCAGGATGTACTCTTTTTGTTCTGGCTTTTCCCTTCAGCATAATGTTATCATGTTCACCCATAATTCATTCCTTTCCAACTCCTGAAGGTTGCTGTATTTCATGGGACTAAACTCTTTCTTATTCATTGGCCCATTTGATAGGCATATGAGTTATTTGCAGCTCAGGGCTGTTCTGAATAATATGAAGTCTTTTGGTTTCTTTTCTGTTGTGTAGTGCCTCAGAGAGTACTTGGAAGGCTTTATGGTAAGTGTGTATTTAACCTTATAGCAAAAGATCAAAGAGTTCTCCAGAATTGTTTCGTGTCAGATTCCAATCAGCAGGCTATGAAAGTTCCAGCTGTCCACAACTGCTCATGCTAGCAACGGTGCTTTCCATGTGCTGTGATTTTTTTCAGGTAAAATTCAGTTCTTGAAATATCTGCTACAGGAATTCTTCTTGTCTGTCTGTCTGTCTGTCTGTCTGTCTGTCTCTGTGTGTATGTGCATATGTATGTGTGTGTATGTGACACTTTTGAGGCATGATTTTGCTATAGTCCTGGCAGTCTCAAATTTTTCTTCTTCCTACCTCAGCCTTCCACCACAATCTCAAGAGAAATTGAGACATGATAGCAGGAAGGGATTCTTCAAAGAGGTTGTCTGTCCCCTCTCCGTGTGTGTGTGTGTGTGTGTGTGTGTGTGTGTGTGTGTGTGTGTGATCAATTTCCCCCTGCAACAGATATTGCCAAGTGCCCCAGGTTTTATTACTGTCATTTATAAGTTCCTGAATTTCTGAGTTCTTACTCTTCTCCATGTACCAATTCCCCCCTCTCATTCTCATCCTTAATTGCATCAAGTAATGAGTCTTTATTACTTCCAACTAAGAACCAAAACAAAACACAACCAAAATGTCTCTGATACAACAGACACTACATCTTGTAGAGTTCTACAGTGCTACCCAAGTCTCCTGACACTGCCTGTAGTAAGTAGAACCAATTCTTTAGTGTTCTTAGGAGTTGCAATGCTAGGAGTCAATGAGGTCTTAAGCCACAGAAACTGACAGAAGTTGGTGAACTGGATACAGGAAACCCATGGTACAGCTCATGTGCAGAACTGGGTGTGAAAAATCCCACAATTCCAATCTCCACTAAGACTTTCTAGACTGGTTATCTGAGATCTGGGAGTGAGTGTTTTTTCTCCTCTAATAAAGTACTGTATTTTATAGAGTATCCACCTTTACTGCTTGCCAAGAATTATGTTCTTATTCTTGATAATCCTTCTATCAGTTGGTTTTCAGATGTGTCTCTAGGTCCCAAGGAGCTACAGCTCTAATTTAGAACACATTTATTTACTTAGTAATGTGGTGCCAGTTTCAGTCAGTTGGCTTATTGATTAATCACCGCCTTAAGCACCTATTTTGTTTTTCTTAGTCAGGAGAAGAGTTCAAAGGCTTTTCACATTTGAAAGGTGGGGCTTTTTCTGCGCATTAACTAATAAGAGGTCAGTTTGCAGGCACTTTTGGTAACTGCAAGTTTGTTGGCACCAAGCTTAGAATTACAAATTTGGTCATAAACCCTTACAYAGTATGCTCTGGCAGCCAGTGGGGGCACTGAGYAGTRAGCCTAAGACCCATGTGGCACATCCGCACTGCATGTGTTTATGAAAGTGAATTTAAACTAAATCAAGACCAAATCAGAGATAACATTTTCTGACACTGCAATGTCCTAAATAGAGTCATACAGTGGGTTTATTTAACTCTGAGAAAACTGGAGTTTAATAAAAATAATATCACATGCCATAGAAGGTTTAGATTCACAGCAAACCTGCAAAGTGGATAGCATATGATTTGCTTTTGTCTTCTGATAGCACACAGGCCTAGTTTTTTGTATGGCAAGCACTCCATTCGAGAGTGGTTCATTGCTGGAACTGGGTGAACTTACAGGGAGGCCCTATTGTATGCCATGCTCAGATTATTCATGAGGGCACAGTCTTGGTGTTCCCAATCTGTGGGTATGACAGTGTTTAGTGACATGTGTTCAGCACCATAGTATTGTACATCRCATTTTCACTACCATATAAAGTCTTTCCCTCAGCCTATTTCACCCCCTCTCCTCTCAGCCGCTGGCAGCCCTTGTCTTCCTAGTTTTGCCTTTTCTCATGACGTCATACCATTGACATGGTATAGTACACAGCCTTCCAGGTTKCCTTCTTTTATTTAACCACATTCATTTAAAGTCTTTTCATGTCTTTTTGTGCCTTGACAGTTCTTGTCTTACTGCTGAATAATATTCCATTTCAYGGAAGTACCATAGGGAATTTTTTTATATGTTACTCTTTGGAGATGATTAGGAAATGATTGTGCATAAGCCGTTCAAAGCAGAAGTAGAAAATATAAGACCTGAGATAGGTTGTGTGTGGAGTGGAATGATTGGGTAATTTCATAGCAATACAATAGAGGTGAACAACAAATGCTGGTTGAACTAAACACAAAATGGATTGCTTTCTGGAATTAGACTTACCTGTAGACAGTAAGAGACATGTTGACACAAGAAGTCATGCAATTATTATGTCATCTCTCTTAAGACAGATACTTTTGAGTGACCATTTTCAGGACATCCTCTTAGATTATTAAATTGGATAGGCATTGCTTTAGGGCAATACAAATGCTTGGAAGGCGGCCACTTTTTATTATGCAATGAGTGAAAAATTTAAATTCTAAGAAGCACTCAGAGATCAACATAACCATTTCAGATATTTTTTGGTGATTTGGTAATTTAAAATATTAAGCAATCCCTTGGTATTTTGTTGTTGTTGTTCTTGTTCTTGCTCCTCGGCTCTCTGCGGGTGGATATACCTGGTCTCCTCTGATTGTTTCAAAAGTTCAAAGCGTCTAGGCAGGAAAGACAGGAACATTCTTTTACTGTGAAGTACTGAGGACAGATATGGTTTTAATGGTCAGCTCTACTTGCCCAAAGGTGAGATAGTGAGATGACCTAGCCTTCTGATGTGGTCACTTCAAATCCAGCGAAAAGTTTTCATTGTTTTATTTGCAGCCCAAGGATTTGGGGTTTCTCAGGTATCAAAAAGAATTCTGACAACATAGTGAATGTATCTCATTTCCTATGACCCAGTAACTTCTGTTTTTGGCATTTTGGTAAATTATATAAAAAGTTTGGGAGCAATAACAGCCCAGACTAGCACTTTTAGCTATCTGTCATTAAATAATGAATTTATCAGTGCAAGTGACACCGAGTAACTAGGATGTTTCCATTAACACTCTTGAGTCTGGAGAATGCAACAGGGAAGCAGGCAGACAGGGGAGCTGTGACTAGTAGAGGAGTGGATCAAGAGGTCATGGACAAACTAGACAGTTTAGGTGGTGATAATGAGGAAGGACTCAGAGCTGCTGCAAGACAGAGCCCCGGGCACTGCTGTGCAGTGGTTATGCTATACAAGGTGGCTATGGAAAGACTTACAGCATTGGGTAGAAAAAAAGAAACAAGTTCTCATGAAAACTTTTCAAGGAGAGGTGAAGTACCACCAAGTGCTCCCACCCCTTCTACTGCCTGCTAGAGAGACTTCTTGGTCAGTAATGTGACCGAGGTGAATCTTGAAGCAATATGTGTATCCACGTTTACAATGGCCTTGCTGCCCCATTTGTTTATCTTTAGATGACCAAGTATTTATGACATACAGCGTGGTGTTTTATATGTATGTATACTCACTGTGAAATGATTATGACAGCCAAGCTAATTACCATATCTGTCAACCCATGTGATTATTAGTTTTGGAGGATGAGAACCCTTAAGGTCAATTTTTTTTCTGTACTGTTTAATAATTGTTCCTAGCTGTTATCACCAGGTTGGGCAGTGCTTCTAGAACTTATATACTGTGAAACTTGGATCCCTGACTTATTTTCTGCCCACTTCGGAGCCCCCAGTACCCACCATTCCACTCTCTGCTTTATAAACTA
The DNA here is from genome assembly GCA_002335545.1 of Apodemus speciosus. Lineage (NCBI taxonomy): Eukaryota > Metazoa > Chordata > Mammalia > Rodentia > Muridae > Apodemus > Apodemus speciosus. The sequence continues at coordinate 33,663 of BDUI01008873.1, forward strand.
AACTAGGATCGCACACCTGAGTGGGATCATGTAGCAATTGGCTGCGTGTGCTTAGCATATCCACTTGGCTGCCTCCCTGATCCCTCTGCTGCTTCAGCTGGCATGACTGGCATCCTTTAAAAGGCTGAGTATAATTCCACCCTTTCGTCTATCCATTGGCTTAGCCGCAGTATAATTTATTTCATATCTTGCTGTTGATGAATGGTGTTTCAATAAACATGGACATGCAAATGTTTCTTTGCTATATTGATTGCATCTCCTGTGGCTCCTACCCAGTAGGGGGGCTGCTGGGTTATGTAATAACAGGTCTCTGTTAACTTGTAGGTAAATGTCATACTGGCTTCCTACATGGCTGTACAATATATATTCTCACAAACAACACAGATTCGATTTTCTACATTCTTACCACAACCTTTTGCATCTTTTGATTATTGCTACAGTAGTCCTCCTAACAGATAAGGTAGCATCACCCACCTCAGTGTGGTTCTGATATGATTCTCAGATCATTAGTAACATGAAGGTTTGCTTTATATATATAAATATATATATACACATACACACAAATATAAGTGTATACATACACATATATGTATGTATGTGTATGTATGTATATATATGTATATATGTATGTATGTGTATATGNCAAAAAGGCTTACTTCTTGTGTAAGAAGAGATTAACGATAGTCTTGACATATTGAGCAATAAAGAATAGAAAATGGGGCTCCTCTGCTCCCTACAGAAGGAAAAGGTAGTCTGAAATCCAAAATCCCATGGGAATTAGAGTTAATTTGAAAATATGTGAAAACTTTGCATAAACAAATGCAGTATCAAGTCAGTGAGCAGGCATTTGTGCAGCATGCTGAGAAAAGAGCTGCTTTTCTTCAGAGGAACAGAAATACAGAGGGTTCAGAAGGCAGACTACTAAAGTAGGGGATTGAAAACTCTAGCAACTTCAGTGAATGAGCAAGTCACAGAACACAAGGAAGAAAGATAAGACTGCCAGGAACTTCAACAAAACCAACCAACCAACCAACCAACCAACCAACCAACCAACCAATCAACCAATCAGGATCCAAAACTGTAGTTAAGTCACTGTGACTTTTACCAACTGGTGACTATGAAGCATGATATTTGTCATTGAACTAAAATGTTGGATTGTTATTCAAGTGTCAGAGGCCATAGCATTAGGCCTCTAATGCTATGAAAGAAGGAGGAATACAAATAGCATGCACAGGGTCCTGGCATATAATGTTTCTCATAAGACATAATGTTTCTCAGACCTAGGTTCACTGGTGATGAACACGTGAAATGACCTTGTCAAGGAACTACAGATGCTTCTGCCATTTGGACTGTTACTAGCCTTGGATACAAAAAGGTAAAGCCAAAGCTGACAGAAACAGGGTGAAGGGGGCAGGAGGGTGATGAGAAGGGGCTCTTTCATCCCTAACTTCAAATAGAAAGACAGGAGAGAAGGTCTGGGATTGTTGCAAGGAGGAATGGAGGGTGAAGCCTGAGGTCTGCGATGGTTGGTGTGAGGAGCTGAGAATGGCGGTGTATCTAAACTGGGAGGCAGAGGAGAGAGCCAGCGGGAGGTGGCACAGATGAGTTATCACTCATCCTTTACGGCAGAGAGCTGAAATAATGAGTAAAGGTGTTATAACACGAAATAGCAGTCACCACTATTTAGAGGTTTGTGCATGACTTCTGCCCATAACAGTTTCCCCAAGGGAGACAGATCCCAATGAGGACAGGTGAGCCCATAACTAATGTTTTCTCTTATGGCCTGATGGTGCTAAATGATTTATGTATGGATATGTAAAATTTACATCTGGAAGTTGTTGAACCAAGTTTCCTCCCAGTCTATGAAAGGGAGTATGAAGACCCAATTAGGGCAAAAGCATCTTTTCTGTACCATGATTTTCATCCTTAACTAATTTAGTTTTTGGAAGTTAGAGGGGAAACCCTTATGAATTAAGATAGAAAGGAAAAGTTCACCCCAGTTCTTTAGGCTACTTTTCAAACTATTTTTGTTGTTGTTGTAACAATAAAAAACAAAGATTTCACCATCTTAATCACTTTGATGTAAAATTCTATTGCACTCAGTGCACTCACAATAACACTAATTAGCTTTCTTTCCTCTCTTTGTGTGATTCCAAACAAACACTCTGTATCTATTAAACAACTGCCAACCCCACCAAACAGCCACTGATACCTTCCTTCTATCATTTCTCCCACTCTGAATTTACCTAGTTAGCTCAGCCAGATGATTCATGATGTCCTCTCATCGCTTGCTTCTTTCATATGTCTTAATGCATCTTTCAGCAATTTCTGGAGCTCTTTAGGCCAGAGWCAAAATTTCAAAAGGGTTAGAAAATGAGACTTCAAGTCTTTTATTCCATATAAAAACTTGATGGCACCAAAAACAAAACAAAACAAAACAAAAAAACTCGGTCTACAAGTCTGTAAGCAACAATGGTGGCTGAATTGTCTAGGTCTCAGAGCTGTTATGTGGAAACATTCTCATTGCAGCAAAAAAACACATTTTGTTAGAGAAGAAAATTGTATAGAATCTGATGCTTTCCATATTTTGCTAGTGTTAAGATTCCTAACATGGATAAGGTATTGGGAGGTATACTTCAAAATACAGCCCAAGTAACCTGGTTATTTACTTCTTTTATTATCCAAGTTGATAACATTATACAGGCAATTGCTGTATGTAYGGTTTAACAAATTATCCAAATTTTACCATACACTGTACTCTCTGACTGACAGAGGTAAAGCCATTTTGGTTTGGCCAGTAAAATTCCTGTTCTTTTAATCTATATGCTGGCAATTTTCATCAAGCTCTGCACTTCCTTACAGAATATTTAACATCTCCATATGTGTTAGTAAAGGAATGTCTGTGCCTGTGGTAAGATGAGTTATAAYATCCCTAAAGAGATTAAGCCATCTCCTTTTATTTGTATTGATTTTGCATTGTCAACTAAAATTAGTTTCAAGGGTACAGCAATGTGTAGGAAAACTTGGGGCAGGATAGATAGCAGGCAGATTATTTCCCATGCTTTCCTAAATAGCTGTCAAACTCTTGACAGATACCCTAGGATGTAGTCATGCAAGGTATTGCTAAAACCTCAGCATTTCATTAAAAGYAAACTGCTACTGGAGATAAAAGGTTGACTGCTTAGCATACCCCAAAGCACAGCAAACACCAATATATTTGCAAGAATGCCCCAGGAGAGCTCAAGTGCAAAGCTTCTCAAACTGATTCATCTTCTGTAAGCACACTACAGGGAGATCTATAAAGATCTCAGAGGTGACCATTCCTATGTGGAAACTGAGATTATCATGTAGATGTTGGTGTGATTTATTCAGAGCGATCTCTGGCTTCACAAGCTAATGACATGAAGTATAATTGGGGGGGG
>BDUI01008876.1:54206-64495 GCA_002335545.1 Apodemus speciosus
ACCAGTGCTTTTAAGTCCAAATCTTGTTTTTCTGGTGTGTTGGGGTATCCAGGACTTGCTCTGGTTGGAGAATTAGGTTCAGATGCTGCCATATTTCCTCGATTTTTGTTAGTAACCTTCCTACGTTTGCCTTTTGCCATCTGTTTATCTCTGGAGTTAGTTGGTGTTGTTACTGGTTGGTGTTTGATACTCTTGTGAGCCTGGCTTTAGTTGTTGCTGTCACAGTGGGTGACCGTGTTCCTGAGGTGGATGCTGGACCATTTAAGCTACTGGGCTCCGAATTATCTCCTCAGCTCTGCTGGGCCAGGCCTGAGACTCCTTGCTGCTTGCTGCTGGTTATGTAGTTGGCCTCCCACTGTCTCCTCCTGGCCTGCTTAGATGCCAGCTCTTAAGAATCAGATCTTCTTTTCCACAGATCTGGGCTCATCTGTTAGATCTTTATGGTGACCTGGGCTCCTCTGTTGGTTTTCTGTGGTGACCTGATCAGGCCACCAGCTGCAAGATGATGGTGGGACTCGGGGTTCTGTTTAACCACAGGATTCCCTGCAGTAGTAAAGCTTCCCTGGTTGGACTGCTGGAGCCTAGATGTTGGTGTTCTCAGTCCACAGGGCTCTGTCTGGTTAGGTGTCTGAGGTGCCCCGAGGCAATGTGGCTGCTTCTGCTGTAATCCAAGCACAGCCCGCACAGATCGCCAAGTAAGTTGGTGGCCACTCGGGTCCGTGACTGCCAGCAGCTCTGACCTGAGGCAAGATGGCGGCCTTTGCAGGGCCCAGAACCTACACCTGGCTCGCCTGCAGGGACTGCTGTTCTGCTTAGCTCTTAAGCGCAGATCGCTGTCTGGGGGCTTGAGTCCCCAGAGATCTTAAACTCGGGATATCTGAGGTACCTGAGCTAGCTTGCTGAGAACCAGCAGTGGCAAAGATGGTGGAGGGGAGTGCAGGATCTAGGGTCACTTTCAATCCACTTTATCTTCCAGGCAGCTGATGGACAGTCTTCATCTGTTCCTTAGTTACATCTGGCACAGCAATGAGTGCATTGTTTTGGAGATGCTCATTCCTAAAAACCATTGGATTCATCTTTTCCTCTACATCCATGGCCCTTACCCTAGATCACACCTTATCACATTGGAGCCCAGGCTCAATAACCTATCAAACTTGTTATGCTCCAAGATATTCCCAGTTTAGAGTTATGCTTTAGGCTTTTTCACTTTCCTAGAACATTCTTACTTCAGATCTACGCATGGTTGGGCTCTTGATTATAGTTTAATCTCAGCTGAAAGCTTCAGCTTGGATCTATCTATCCAAGGAAGCTATTCAAGCTACTCTTTATTTATTCTATCTATTTTTTCAAATGAAAACACCCCTTTTTTCATACAATATGTTCTGATCACAGGTTTCTCTCCCTCATCTCCTCCCAGGTCCTCCCCATTTCCCCACTTATTCAACTCCATGCTTTCTTTCTCTCTCTCTTTAGAAAACAAATAGGCAACCAAAAGCTGTCTACAGATTCATTGCAATTCCCATCAAAATTCCATCACAATTCTTTACAGATCTTGAAAGAAGAGTTCTCAGCTTCATATAGAAAATCAAATCAAAACAAGCAAGCAAACAAACAAACAAAACCCAGGAGAGCTAAAACAATCTTGAACAATAAAAGAACTTCTGGAGGAATCACATCCCTGACTTCAGGCTGTATTACAGAGCAATAGTGATAAAAACTGCATGGTATTGGTACAGTGACAGGCAGGTAGATCAATGGAAAAGAATTAGAGACCCAGAAATAATCCCACATACTTATAGACACTTGATTTTTTGACATAGAAGCCAAATCGATACAATGGGAGACAGCATCTTCAACAAGGTCTCATTGGATGTCTACCTATAGAAGAATGCAAATAGATTCCTATCTATTACCCTGCACAAAACTAAAGTCCATGTGAACCAAAGACCTCAACATAAAACCAGATACACTAAATATAATAGAGAAAGTGGGGAATATCTTTGAACACTTTGATATAGGAGACAACTGCCTGAACAGAACACCAATGGCTCAGACACTAAGGATAACAATTAATAAATGGAGTAAATGTACCACATTTTCTGTATCCATTTCTCTGTCGAGGGACATCTGGAAACTTTCCAGCTTCTGGCTATTATAAGTAAGGCTGCTATGAACATAGTGGAGCATGTGTCCTTATTACATGTTGGAGTATCTTCTGGGTATATGCCCAGGARTGATATAGCTGGGTCCTCAGGTAGTACTATGTCCAATTTTCTGAGAAACCACCAGACTGATTTCCAGAGTGGTTGTACCAGCTTGCAGTCCCACCAGCAATGGAGGAGTGTTCCTCTTTCTCCACATCCTCGCCAGCATCTGCTGTCACCTGAGTTTTTAATCTTAGCCATTCTGACTGGTGTAAGATGGAATCTCAGGGTTGTTTTGATTTGCATTTCCCTGATGACTAAGGATGTTGAACATTTCTTTCTTTCTNAAGTGCTTGCTGACAGGAGCCTGATATAGCTGTCTCCTGAGAGGCTCTACCAGTGCCTGACAAATACAGAGGGGGGATGCTCTCAGCTAACCACTGGACTGAGCACAGGGACCCCAAGGGAGGAGCTAGAGAAAGGACCCGAGGAACTGAAGGGGTTTGCAGCCCCATAGGAGGAACAACAATATGAACCAACTAATACTCCCAGAGCTCTCAGGGACCTAACCACCAACCAAGGAGTACATATGGAGGGACCCATGGCTCCAGTTGCATGTGCAGCAGAGGATGGTCTTGTCGAACATCAATGAGAGGAGAGGCCCTTGGACCTGTGAAGGCTCATTGCCCCAGTGTAGGGGAATGCCAGGACAGGGAAGCGGGTTAGTAAGCAAGGGACAGGGGTGGGGTGGGGTAGGATAGGGAGTTTTCAGAGAGGAAACAAGGAAAGGGGATAACATTTGAAATGTACATAAAGAAAATACATAATAAAAATAAATAAAACAAAAAAATGGGACCTCATGAATCTGAAAAGCTTCTGTAAGTCAAAGGATACTGCTAATAAGACAAATGACATCCTACAGATGGGAAAAGATCTTCACTAACCCTACATCTGACAGAGGACTAATATGCAAAATTTATAAAGAACTCAAAAAGTTAGACACCAACAAATTACCCAATTAAAAATTGGGGTACAAAGCTAAACAGAGAATCCTCAAAATAGGAATCTGGAATGTCCAGGAAGCACTTAAAGAAATTTTCAGTGACTTTAGTCATCATAGAAATGCAAATCAAAAGGACTCTGAGATTCCACCTTATATCCATCAGAATGGCTAAGATCAAAAAACTCAAGGGACAGCACATGCTGGTGAGGATGTGGAGCAAGAGGAATACTCCTCCATTGCTGTTGGGAGCGCAAACTTTTCTGACCACTTTGGAAATGAACTTTGTGGATTCTCAGAACAGTGGGGATAGTACTGCCTCAAGACCTGGCTATAACACTCTTGGGCATATACCAAAGGTGCTCTAACATTCTGCAAGGACACTTAATCAACTATGTTCATAGCAGCCTGATTTGTAATAGCCAGAAACTGGAAACAACCTAGATGTCCCTTAACTGAAGAATGGATAAAGAAAATGTGGTTCATTTACACAATGGAATACTACTTAGACATTAAAAACAAGGACATCATGATTTTCTCATGCAAATGGATGGAACTAGAAAGTATCAGTGAGGCATTATGAGTGAGGTATCCCAGACCCAAAAGGACATGCATGTTATATAATCACTGGTAAGGGGATATTTGCCATAAAAGTACAGGCTAACCATGCTATAATCTATAGAACAGAGGAAGCCAAATAACAAGGAGGGCCCAAAGGAGGATGATTAAATCTTTCTCAGAATGAGAAACATAATAGATATCCAAGGTGGATGGAAGGAGGGAACTGGATGGAGAGGAGGGAGAGGGGATGGTGAGGGGAGCGATGTTGGAAGGGGGGAAGCAATCCCTAGGATGTGTCAGAGACCTAGATGGATGGTGGCTCCAGGGAGTATATGGGAGTGACTCTAGCTGAGACTCCTAGCAGTAGAGGATATGGACCGTGAAGTGGCTACTTCCCCTAAGCAAGCAGGACTCCCAATGGAGGGATAAGAACAGCAACCCACGCATAAAATATTTCACCCAAAGTGTGTTTTGCCTACAAGAAGTGCAGGGACAAATACAGAGCAGAGATAGTGGGGATGGCCAACTGATAACTGGCCCAACCAGAAACCTATTTCATGGGCAAGAACCAATCACCGACACTATTAATGATATTCTGTTGTGCTTGTAGACAAAAACCTAGTATAGGTGTCCTCTGAAAGGCTCCACACAGCAGCCAATGGAAAGAGATGCAGACACCCACAGCCAAACATTAGATGGAGCCCAGGGAGTCTTGTGGGAGAGTTGGAAGAAGGACTGAGGAATCCAAAGAGGACAGGGACTCCACAGGAAGACCAGCAATGTCAATTAACCTGGACGTTTGGGAGTTCCCAGAGCTTGAATCACCAACCAAAGAGCACATATGAGCTGGACCTAGGCCCCCTTGTACATATGTAGTACACGTGCACCTTGGTCTTCATGTGGATATCCCAACAACTGGAGCAGGGGCTGTCCTTGCATCTATTTCCTGCCTGTCAGTGTATCCTGTTCCCCTAAATGGTCTGCCTTGTCTGTCCTCAGTGGGAGAGGATGGACATAGTCCTTCAGCAACTTGATGTATGTGTGTGTGTGGGGGGGGCAATTAGTGTGGGGGCTAACACCAAAAGGGGGCTCCCTCTTCACAAAGGAAAAGGAGAGGGTGGAATGGGGGGAGTATCTGCATGAGGGGGTACTGAGAAGAGCGGAGCTGATATTAGGATGTAAAACGAATAAGTAAATTTAATAAAAACAGGCAAATTAAAAAATAGAATAAAATCAAAACAAAAATAGAGACACAGACACACATGCACACACCATGCACACACCACACACATGCATTCACACCCCCCCAACTCCCCACCCCCCATAAAAACACAAAAGCAGAAACTGAAACAGATTAACAAGAGATTGATAAGGTAAAAAAGTATCCAATCAAAGCAATATGAAACAAAAAAGAAATCTACAAAAATCCTATTGCCTTTGTTTTGTGTTGGCCATATACTGCTGGACATGGGGTCTACCCTTAGGTGTGATTTATACACCCAGTGAGATTCTATTGGAGAAAACGTAAGTGTTTCCTTGCCAGCAGATATCAATTGGAGGTAGCGTCTTGGTAGAGGTAAGAACCTGTGTCCAATTCCCCTTCTCAGCGCTGGGTCTCTGTCTGGCTTGATCCTGTGCAGGCCTTGTGCATGCTGTCACAGACTATGAGTTCATATGTGCGTCAGTCCTCCTGTGTCTGGAAGACCATTTCCTTGGAGTCATCCATCCCCTCTGGCTCTTACAATCTTTTCACCTCCTCTTCTGCATAGCTCCCTGAACCCTGAGGGGAAGGGTTCGGTGAAGACATCTGATTTAGCCTCTCATTCTATGCATATTGCCTAGTCATGGACCTCTGTATTAGTTCCTATCTCCCACAGGAGGAAGCTTCTCTAATGACGGTTGCATGAGACCATCTATGGGTATAGCAGAATATCATTAGGAGTCATCTCATTGCTATGTTCCTTTAGCAGAACAAAGTATTTGGTTCTCCTCTGGGCCCATGACTTATATAGTCTCAGGTTCTTGGCTACCCAGACATTTAACAGTTTTTTTAAATCAGTTTTTGAGACAAGGTCTCACATAATCCAGGCTGACCTTAAGTCCTTATGTAGCCAAGGGTGGTGACTCTAATCATTCTACTCCCTCCTCCCAAGTTCCGGGATTACTGACATGGTCCAGCATACCTGGTTATTTAGGAATCATGATTGGACTCAGGATTTTATACATGCCAGACAATAACTACCAACTGACCTATAACTTCGGTCCTTGAAGACTTCTTCAGCAATAAAGAAACTTGTGTCTTTACAAGCTAAAGGGGATTGTCTAGTGGTTAAAAGTACTTAACTGCTCTTGCAGAGGACCCGAGTTCAGTTTCCAGCACACGACTTCCTGTGACTGGATCCAGGAGGATCCCATGAGTCTGGCCTTTTCAGGAACCTACATTTATGTGCACATACCTGTCCCACAAGTCTCTGCTCCACTCCTCCATACAAGGTTTCTCTCTATAGGCCTGACTCTCCTGGAACTTGCTCAGTAGAGTAGGCTGGTCTCCAACTCCAGAGTTCTGTTTGCCTCTCTCTCCCAAGTCCTGGGATTAAAACATGTGCTGCCATGCCTGTCTGCTTTGTCTCTTTAAAACATTTGTTTTTAAAGAAAATATTGACTTCCTAGCAGCTTYGTTTGTTTCTGGGTCACCTATTGATGAGTCAATTATTGAATAGAAATGCTATTCAATCTTCATGAGCCACATGATGCCTTCTTTTTTCTGCTAATAGATCTGTGTATATGTTAGGAAGTGAATTCAAAGTTTAGATGCTGTCAAAGTCTGCTCCAGATTTTTGATTCTCCTATAGTTCTCCAAGATGCTGAACCCAACCTAAAGCCTGGACATGAAGCTTTTGCTCTCTCAAGCTCTACCCAGAAGTAGGTTTGTCACAATTATGACTATAACCTCAGAATAATAGACTCTGACCTGATATGTCTCATTCACTTGGCCAGTGTCAAACATCTACTTCCAAGGACAGTGTAACTGATTATGGACAATCCCTACTGTTGCACACCACATGAGTTCCCTTCGACAATGGCAGAGAACCTGTTTGTACTCAAAACTGTATGAAACTTCATTTGCCTATCTGAGGAGTAAAGAATCAACCTAAGGCCCGAATGCCATAGATTTCCTCTATTTTAATTTAACTCTAGTTCACAAATTTTAAAAATTAAACAGTTTAAAATTAATTAGTTAACTAATTAAAATGAAAAAGAGTGAAAGACTTTAGGCTTTTAATATAACTGATGACTTTAGGCTTTGAAAAACCCTGAGTAGAGGGAGAGGTTAATGGGAGAGAAAATTGGAATTGGGGGCATCTCTGGGATAGGCTAGAAACCTAGGACAATGGAATCTATGAGGGCGACCCTAGCTATCATATGGAAGATCATATCATACAGGGGATATGGAGCTTAAACTGGCCATCTCCTATAACCTGGCAAGACTTCTAATGGGAGGATTGGGATACCAACCCAGATACAGAAACTTCGACCTACAATTTGTCCAGTCTACAAGATGGAGCAGAAATTGAGGGGATGGCCAACCAATGACTGGCTCAGCTTGTGACTCATGTCACGAAAGGCACCTGACCTCACCTCAACCCTGACACTACTAATGATATTTTGCTCTACTTGCAACAAGATCCTAGTGTAACTGTCATCTGAGACAGGCTTCACCCAGCAACTGAAGAAAACTGATACAGAGACCCACAAACAACCATTAGGTAGAGCTCGGGGAATCCTGGAGAAGAGGGGGAGGAAGGATTGAAGGAGCCAGAGTGGTCAAGGACACCACAAGAAAACCTAAAGAGTCAACTAACCTGGGCCCGTGGGGGCTCACAGAGACTGAACCACCAACCAGAGAATGGATGGGAATGACCTAGGCCCTCTACACATATGTAACAGATGGACAGCTTGCTTCATTAGGAACTTGTAACAGCAGGATCAGGGGATATCTCTGTTGCCTGCCTTTGGGACCCTTTCCCCTTACTGGGCTGCCTCATTTAGCCTCAATAGGAGATGTGCCTAGTCTTACTGCAGCTTGATATGCCAAGGTGGGTTGCTATCCATGGGAGGTCACTCTTTCTCTGAAGAGAAAGGGAGGGGGTGGATGGGAAGAGGAGGTAGAATGGAAGGACTGGGAAGAGAGGATGGAGGGGAATCTGTAGTTGGGTTGTAAAGTAAATAAATTAGTTATCTAATTAAAATAGGAAAGAAAGGAAAACCCATTTTAACAAAAATTAATATGGTAAGCTGTTACTGTTGGTGGGAAGAGTTGGTGATCTCTTCAGTCAGTTGTAGCAGGAAATCTCTCAAAAATATTGTCACACTTAACATAAGATCAAGAGACAAGTTGTTCATACCAAAGAACAAGATTTGCATTCAATGCACATGGGGTAGGTGCAGAAAGGTTGATGGAGTTTACGCTGGGGAGGTTAATACTCTCCCCCAAACTGCCTTTATCACCTTCACTGCCTGTTGTTTTCATATACTTCTACTTTTAAATCTGAGTTTTGTTTATATTTCAAGGCTATAGGTCAGGCTGCAGTGCTCTCTGGTTTCCAAAGTTTGTCCAGCAGTAGCTTGGCAGGAGAGGGAGAGACAGTTTCCTTTAAGTCAGTAGGTTCATCATGCTCCAATGCATGGTTACATATCCAAGAGTATATGGGCAACACAGATTGGACATGATGGTTTTTGTTTGTTCATTTTAACAATGAGGACACAATGTTGGGTGGATAGAGAATAGGGGTGGAACAAGGAAGAGTTCAGGGGGCAGGTATGGTCAAAATACTATGGGATTAGGTTTGGGAAACTTTTCAAACAAGGATATGGAGAGATTGTGAGAACCTGAGGACCAGGACCAGGACTAGAGAAAGCCAGAGCCAGACACACACACACACACACACACACACACACACACACACACACASASAGAGAGAGAGAGAGAGAGAGAGAGAGASAGAGACAGAGACAGAGACAGAGACAGAGAGAGAGAAGTTGACTAGGATAGATATATTTTCTTCCTCTTTGGTTTTCTCAAGTCTCCTTTTCTTCTAAGATCACTTGCACTATAAGCTCTCCCAGTCTGAAACCTCCTTTTAGAGAATTCAGTGCTAGTTTCCAAAGAGCTCCTATATGAGTAAATCACTCCAACCAGTCTCAGAGGAAGAAAGGGAAGACACCCTTTTCTAAATCCCATTTCCCCCTATTTTTGCTAGCTTGCTATCTTGGGAAATGAACTTGGAGCAATTGGCTTCAGAGTGGATGGCCTTGTTGTAGAAGTCTAGGGAAGACTGATGTAAGCAAGATGTAGTGGATGTTCACTAGCCATTTCCCTTAGCAATCCCTTTCATTTGCTTGATAATCCATAATTGTATGAGGCAGATTCCACTCCCAAGCATTAATGCTGAAAAGGCTTCCCATTTAACCAGTCTCGTTTAAACCTGCAGGTTGGGCTGTAAAGCCTATGAGCCACAACAATAACCAGCATGGCAAGATAGTCCAAAAAGTGCAATAGTGTCACTTATGTCCTGGGAGCAACCAAAAGCCACCTAATCTGTCAATTCAGTAGGATAGAATTTATGCCTGTCTTATCCAATTATTCATGGCTGGTGAGGTCATGGACCCTAGAAGAGAAACTACCGAGGTCACTTTCCTACATAAGCATAATTTCTGGCTGCATTCTTACTATTTATCCTCATACCCACAGATAGGTGTAGCTCTCGGATTGCACCAAAGACGCTTCTTTTGGCAGCAGATGGACACAGTTACAGAAAGCTATGACTGGTCAAAATGCAGAGAAAAACTGATCATGGTGTGCCTATGTCCACTTAATGCATTTATACTATAACCTCTACACCCAAGGCTCAGGGGACATCTAGGAAGAGGGAGTAGGAAAATTATAAGAGCCTGAGGACCAGAACATCTGCTGTGAGATAATCTCTTCTAAAAAAATAAAGTTAGGGGCTGTACCTACTTTGAAAACTGTCATTGGTTTCCAAAAAGAAATAGCAAATGAGGAGCAAAAAAGGAAGGGCAGAAGCAGGAGCACTTAGGGTGAATTTGATCAAGATATAGTGTTTAAAATTCTCAAAGAACTAATAAAAACATTATATTAAAATGTTGAAGAGTTGGTGGTTTGGGAAATTTGGTAAGTGGTACGTATTGAGAAAACTATCCATTTCTTTTTGATGTTCCTATTTGGAGGAGTTCAGGCTTTTAAAGTCTATCCTTAGGACTCTTTGGATTTCCTCAGTGTCTGCTGTTATGACTGCCTTTTCATTTCCGATTTTGTTAAGTTGGATATTCTCTCTCTCTGCCTTTTAGTTAGTTTGAGTAAGGGTTTGTCTATCTTGGTGACTTTCTCAAAGAACCAAGTCTTTGTTTAGCTGTTTTTTTGCTTTGTTTTGTATTGTTCTCTTTGTTTCTATTTTATTGATTTCAACCCTTAATTAGACTGTATCTTACCATCTACTCCTCTTGAGTGTGATTACTTTTTTATTCTAGAGCTTTCAGGTGTGCTGTTATGTTGCCAATGTTAG
>BDUI01008878.1:51568-62804 GCA_002335545.1 Apodemus speciosus
TAGCCTCGAACTCAGAAATCCGCCTGCCTCTGCCTCCCAAGTGCTGGGATTACAGGCGTGCGCCACCACGCCTGGCCCACTGAGCCTTTTTAATGGAGAAAGTGGTATTCAAGGACGCACTTGAAGCATGTGGCTTTTCTCTGCCACACCTCTGGTGCTGCTTTGACTGGAACTCRGGAGCGCATTTCCACTAAGACGAACCTCCTGAGCCACGCTGTTTGCCTCTCCTCGGTTTTTCACTGTTATCCTCACCCATGAAACAACCTGGATGGCAGCTCTTGCAGGAAAAGAATTTTCTAAAAGACCTCCTGTCTTTGGAGTCTAGGAAATGTCAAACTAGAAGAAATCTAAGGTCACCAACAGGATCCCTTTGCCACATCTGAGGTACAGTGGAAGATGGTGAGCATTCAAAGTAAACAAATTGTGTTCAAGTCCCAGCACGTACCCTTGACCAAGTCACACCTTATGAACTTCAATACTATTAGTGATGTAGTATTAGTGTTTCCAAACACTAGTGATATGCTAAGCATTTAAACATTTTTAAGTGAGGGCTGGTGAGATGGCTCAGCGGGTAAAGTGTTATGCAAGCCTGGTGACCTGAGTTCAGTCCGTGGAACCTAAATAAAAGTAGAAGTGAGCTGACTCTAGCACTGCCTCTGTGCTCCACACACACATTAGGGCATGTGCACCCCACAACGCACAAACAACACATCATATTAACGCACAGTGATAAGATTCAATTGAATCTTCAGGCGAGTTCTCAAAACCGAAGCGGATCTGATTTCTGAGTCTGGTTACCGTTATTCACCGTGTAGGTTGCATTCTAAGCAAGTGACCCAACTCTCTGCTGAACTTGCAACCATTAAAAGCCATTTTAAAATTTCCGATTCTTCCAAGTCATTTTGTAAGTACTCACATCTTGATTTATTCTTAGCAGCAGCATTCTCAGGTCAAGAACGTTTACTTCAGATGCTTTCTTTTCTAGTCCTAAACAGAAACTTAGAAAAATACCTGAGCATGTTTCAAAGCACTGCAGGCTGGTTTCGGACCATTGCTAGGGACAAAAGTACACATACTTTTTCCGAAAACATTTCTTTAGCAAAACTCTCCCTGATGTCAGAATTGTCACTTACTTCAAACTTTAAAAGAAATCTTTGGGAACTTTGTCTTGGTTAAAGTGAAAAGGAAAGGCAACTTAGATACAATGTGGAGTCTAATCTCCCCTAGCCTTTCAGACTTTGAGATATTGCTAATATTTGTGCACATGCACACACGGACACACTTGTGAATGATGCCATTGTCCTGAATTCTGCATCGCTCTGTCTACTAACAGCACAGAGCCTGCTACCCTGTTCTAGCCCTCCTTCTCATCTCTCACCCATAAGGGTTTTCATCTGTTTGATTTAGGACTTGGTGAAGAGATATTTTTATCTTAATTCCATACCAGAAAGAAACTGAAGTCATGAAAACATACTGAAAAGGAGAGTCATCTTTAACAAGACCTTAAGAAGCAGACCCAACACCCGTTGCCAAACTCAATGAAGAATTGTTTGGAATAAAAACAGAACATCACTGTGGGACTGAGCCAACTAGAAGGGCAGATACACTATGACAGCTCTGGCTTGTATAACCTCCCTGTCCTTGAAATGAACTCTAGGGAGAGGCTGCAAAGGCACCTTAACGATGAGGTAAGGAGTGTACCGCCCTCTCACAGAAGTGCTTAAAATCTCCCCATCTAAGCCAATTAGAAGAAAGGTCATCCCAAAATATTTGGACATTTATTTATTTATGTATGTGTTTGTGTCTCTGTGTGTGCACGCACTCAGACTTGCAGGTGTCCGTGAAGCTAAAGGAGGTGTGCGAGCCCCTGGAACCGAGACAAGCATAAGCTACCCAACCAACACTGCTGCTGGGAACGGAACTCTGATCTTCTGCCAGAGCAGAAAAGGCTCTTTACGAAACAGTTTCTCCAGACCCAGATTCTTCCAAATTAAAAGAAAGCTAAAACTGTTACCTCTAAGGACAAGGCACACTCAAGACTTCAGAAAAATGGGCTTTGAAATTGCCCAGCACGTACAAGGCCCTGGATTTGATCGCCAGTGCCACGTAAAAAGATGGCTAATAAAATTAAAATTTTTCCCACTCCTCATTTCTAAAACTGTAATTGAAATAATAAAGACATAAAAAGAAACAAATAGCAATCCTTAGAATAACCAGAAAGAAAGTTATCACTCTTACTCCCACCAGGCGAGAATAAGACCTCTACCACAAGTTTGAGCCAGTTTTAAAGCAAGTTTTATTAAATACTGGCCAGGACAATGGACACTGGCCAGGTCCACACCTGGTATACTCAGCATATGAATCCAAATTCATCAGTTAGAGGCTTATAAAGGCAAAACACATAAGGCTAAGTACGCGACACCTTCATCCAATCAGGGGCAAGCACTCATCCTGACATGGTCTGTGAAACAGGGTCGAATGTATTCTACACAGATTAGCCTGGAACTTACTATAAAAACCAGGATAACATTGACTTTAATGATCTTCCTGTCTTCACGCCCTCTTCCTACCCTCCAGTACTAGAATTACAATGTTCTGCCATAGCCCATTGTGTGCTCTTCTGGGGGCCAATCCAGAGGCTTCATGCGCGTTAGGCAAGCACTCTACCTACAGAGCGCCAGCCCTACAGTTTTTAAATGATTTTTAAGAGTACAAAGCGAAAAGAAAAAAAAGGGGGRRAAAAAGAAAAAAAAGAGTACAAAGTGATCTTGAGTTTTAAAATCATAACACGTTTGTGTTTTGGTTGGGTTGGGGGGGTGAGGGGGCAGATAGCGAGATGGGAAGGTGAGCATTAAAAGTGGCTCAGCTGCGCCCCAAATGGAGCAAGGGTGACAGAGGACAGCAGTGATGTCCCTTAACTTTACCTACTACTTTTGGTAATTTCTCCACACTGTTTTAGAAATGCAAAGTCCTGAGGGAACATGGACTTCTAAGATGCCTAGTAGAAGTTGGAAGTGACAGAAAAACATGTGTTTCCATACATCGAGTTCACTCAGGGAGACACTGGGCTGCCCCTGTTCGAGTTTGAGAAGATTAATAAATAACCTATAACACAAAGAAATGATCGGTGGTCGGTTTATGATTCTCTGTCCTTGGGCAAAATGCAAGTTCATGACTACGGCAGGTGCTTTCTTCCTGTCATGTCCTAGGAGAGTCACCATAGTGGGTTCTGGCCTGGCTGCTACAGTCAGAAAGTGACTAGAGGAAGGGATTCAAGCCTCCTGAGAGGCAGTCAGAGTCTCACAGAGATGACAGTTATGCTTGTCCTCTGCTTAGTCCGCAAGAGTTAAAGTGTTAACTGGTGCTAGGCGCCTGTGGATCAGAAAAAGACAGTATACCTTTTCTTCCAGCCTATCATAGATTTCCTTTTCTTTTAGGATAGGTTCTTAATTTCAATCTGGAAAATAAATTATTACCTTATCAATGATAAGGTTGGACACTGCAGTAAGTTGATAATGGTTTATTAATTCTGAGAACATACTAATTCTTCTACTCAAACTATCAGTGAAAGGTTTGGCTTTGGTTAGTGGAGCGATGTAGTTTCTTTGAAAAATCTTAAAATGCATTCCTTTTCCTATCTCAATTCTGATGTGATTTGACATGTTCAAGAACATACCCTTGTGGAGTTATGGGCCTTTGAAGAAATAGAAAATAGCAAACAGTTCTAGTAGATAACATATTATCTCAGTTTCCTACATAATTGCCTGTTTGGTTTTTTTTTTTTATTTTGTTTTATTTCTTGGTTTGTTGTTGTTTTGTTTTTCGGTGTTTTGTTTTGTAGTGGGGAAGAGCATACCTGGTCCCAGAATCTGCTGTTTTCTTCAGTGAGTTTTCTCATTCCCATTCTCGTGCCTACCCTCAAGTAGCTACCCAGCTGTCCTCTAGACACAGCACTAGAGATTTGCAATGCAAACAACTGCCCTTTCTCTAGCAACTTCCCTCTCCAGGAAAGCAAGAGCACACGTGTGTGGTTCTGAGAAGGAGCAGAAAGCTGTTGTTTAAAGGCAGCTGGCAGGTGGTATTGTGTCTGTTTCAATGACAAAATATCTTCCCGTGCCATTTCTGACTGGAGAGGACAAGTACCACAGAGCTTGCCAAGGGCCCCGGTGTCTTCTCCACTGTCACTTTTCCTAGGGTTTGGGGACGAACTCCTCTAGGACTTCCTGGGAGGTGCAGGAGGGAAGTAGACGTGTGGGTCACATCTGAATTCTGCTTCCAAAGTTCCCATCTCCCATACACCATCCGTGAGTTTTCTGCCATCAAACTCCTCTGAATGTAGGTCTTCCCTGAGCTCAAATTTTAGTCATCTAGCAAGCCGTATGAGCCCTTACCAGCTTTAAAAGAGTAAAGCCAGAATAGCTGGTAGAGATATTCATATCCTATGCTAATCCTGATGTAAAATTATATCCTATTCTTTTTGGCCTACATCCTTAGACTCTATTCCCACATATACTTCTGAGTTTCTACTATGTATGAGCCATCAAATACTGTGCTTTAAAAAAAAAAAGAGAGAGAGAGAGAGAGAGAGAGAAGAAGAAGAAGGAGGAGGGGGAGGGGAAGGGGAAGGGGAAGGGGAAGAAGGAGAAAGAGAAGGAGAAGAAGAAGAAGAAGAAGAAGAAGAAGAAGAAGAAGAAGAAGAAGAAGAAGAAGAAGAAGAAGAAGAAGAAGAAGAAGANAGGGAAGAGGAGGAGAGGGGAGAGAAGAGGAGAGCAGGGGAGGGGAGGGGAGGGGAGAGGAGGGAAGAAGAGACCCTCTTGGGGAAGGATAGCCCAGCCCCTGGACTGGAAAGTTAAGGTGGGGACAAGGTGTGCCACRTAGGGACTGAAGGATGCTGAGAGAACCTGGAGTCTAGGTCTGCTGTGGTGTGTAAAATATATGCCTCAGTCCCTTGTCCGAGGTCTGAAACGAAACACAAATTAGAACAGAAAGACTTTTTAAAAATATGTACTTTCTCAAGGTAAGGCACTAATATATATATTCAAAATGGCCAACAGGGCAGATAAGGCAGGTGGATGCAAATGACGATAAAGAAAGCTTGGTACCATGAAGAAGAAACCTCAGAGCATGCACTAAGACAAAGGGGAAGGTGCTTTGAGAGAAAGACTCCAGTCATCCCAGGCTCCAGGTTATAAGGCGCATGTAAATATGAAATTCTTTCATTTAGAAAAAGAGTGCCTGAGAAGTTTCAGCCTCTAAGGCAACCTGCTGAAGCAAGGCAACCTACCTACCAAAATTATTTTTCCTTGTTCTGCCAGCTGCAGCTATGGTTCGATGAGTCTGCACCTCAAGCTGGTGTAACCTGGCATCACACATCCGGTGCTGGCTTTCCGAGCACACATAATGCAAGTTACAGCATCATGGAGGTCTATGCCAACCAAATGCCCCCCAAACCCAGTGGCCAGGCAATGTGTGGCAGGATCAGATTCCCCCGGAAGAGAGGCCTGAGAGACCGGTACATGAAGCTTTGAAAGTGAAGATGCATCRCAATAAAGACTACAGGATACCGGAGGTGCTAAGAACAACATGGGATGAGAAAAGGCTGCAAGCACTAAGYGGAGCCAGCCCAAGAGAGAATGCACATGCAAACAGGAAGTAAGCCTGGAGGGGTGGGTCTACCTAAGCTCAAAAGACRGCACCTCAAGTTCCAGGTGCCAGACATGTTGCTGCAGGATTGATTTACCCTGCTGGGTTCTGCTCTTGCTTTGCTCTGGTCTTTCCTTGCTATTCTCCAGCTTCTTCTTTTGGAATGGGAATGTTTACTCTGTGCCATCACACATTGCAAGGGTGCAAACAGTTTCCTTTTTATTTTGCAGGAGTTTACAGTCAAGACATTGTGAGTGCCAGAAACGACTTCAGACTTTTTAAGTGTTGGAACTGTTAAGGCTATAGGGACTTAGGGGGGTGGATTTCATTTTCTGTTATGAGATAGCCAGGAGTCTATGAGAGCCGGGGCCAGCATGTATGATTTAAATATGAAATTTCCCCAGTGGGCCCAGGCACTTGAACACTTGGTCTCTAACTGGTGGCGCTATTCTGGGAAGCTGTGGATCTTTAAGAGATGTGAGAAGGCTAAGGTGACTCCATGACAGGCTTCAAACCGGCAGTAAAGGAGACGGACCTAAATCTCTGCTACCAAGAACTGGAAAATCCCAGGCAAGTCCAGTCCTCAGGAGCTGCCCGGCCACCTGGCCTGAGGCTAGGCCAATGGGTCAGCAGAAGTTCACAGACTTCCTCAGTTACTTCCTCAGCAACAGTTTCCAGACCTCCCCAGCAAGTCTCCAGATCTCACGCCCCAGTAATGGAATGTCCATAGAGATGGCGCCAACAGAATAACATAGAGGCCACCTATCCTGGAATTCCCTAAAGTGAGGCCAGCCTGGTCTACAGAGTGAGTTCCAGGACAGCCAGGGCTATACAGAGAAACCCTGTCTTAAAGATGTATCAGGATTCAATGGCATGTAAAACAGATTTCACTCTACCTAGTTAAATATAAAGGGATTTACAGGGAGGAATTGAGAGTTTATAAACATACCAGAAGAGCTGGAACAACAGGGTTGAGGCTGGACTTTCAGAGACAACTTCCAGAACCCTTTCTCAGAGCTAGCCGAACCTGAGCACATATTTATATGACTCAGAATTGGGAGTTTGGAAGCTCTGCCATGATCTGAACCAGCAAAATGGGTGCCCTACTTCCTAACTCMTCTCATCATCGTTGGAGTGTTGGGGCTCGATGCTGGGGCATCTGCCCGAACTGTCTCAGAAAAAAATAGACAAAGACATTCCTTCCTGGTGGGAACCACAGACATGGCAAAAGTATAATCTTCACTTGAGCATTCATATTCAACTTCCCTACAGTCCTAAGGCATACCCRTTTTACAGAAACTAGGGTTATAATCCAACCCTTAAGGTCTTCTGGCAAATGTAATCTCTGTGTTTCTAGCTTCAAACAGTAAGACCTGCTATTAGAATTAAATTCTTCAATCTATGATGTAATCAACAATCAGGTGCCAAACTATTAATCAGACTGGTGTACCCACCCATCTTGCTCCAGGCCTGATGTAACCATCCTGGCAGGAGTGAAGAAAGACAGCCGTGCCCCTCCCTTTGGCTATCAGACAGTTGAAATGGTGCTTTCCAGAGTGTTGGGAAAAGAAGAGGGCTGAAGCCTCGGGCCAGTGTGAGGAAGAACATGGTTCCCAGGAAAATATTCCACACAGTTCTGAGAACTTGTCAGACCACCTTGCAAGGCAGACAGGAGCCAGGACAACGATAGGACAACATCTTCACCAGAAACTTCATAGTTATGCATACAACTAGTGACCACTAGCTAAAGAGAAGGGCTCTAGACACGCTGTCCTTATTGTCTTACTTCCTATCAGTTCTGCTGCTATAAACTTGAAGAACATTAAAAATTATTTTGAGGAAGTTGGACATGATGGTACAAATCTGTAATCCCAATACTAGAAAAGTAAAGACAGGAGGATTAGGATTTCCTGGTTATCCTCAAGTCCATACTAACCGTGTCTAAGACCAGCTTGAGCTATGATACCCACCCAGTCTCAAAAAAAAAAAAAATGTAAACACAAAAATTCATTACTATTTCTGAAAACCCTAAATGCCAAAGGGAGTTCACTACCCAACAACAGTGAATGAAAAAANGAGGCAGAGGCAGGCGGATTTCTGAGTTCAAGGCCAGCCTGGTCTACAAAGTGAGTTCCAGGACAGCCAGGGCTACACAGAGAAACCCTGTCTTGAAAAAAACAAAACAAAACAAAACAAAAACTGACTGAAAAAAAAAAAAACCTGATTCAGCCTCAGAACAGGCTGGGGTCATGCCACAGTGTTGTCTAATTGTCTTTTTCTTTTTAATCCTCACTCCCCTGCTGGAGAGCCCATTGACTGACTGAGCTGGCTTGGTTACAGCATTATACTAGAGCTGCTTCTCATTGCAGTATCTGCCACAGTCCTCTTCAGCACAAAATGCCCCTTCCTTCATTTCCTGCTCTCATGACCCTACTTCCTAAAGCAAAGCCAGAGCTGGATTAAAAGATGGGCTTTTGGGCAGTTGCTCACATCACACACCTATAAGGGGTACTAAAGCATCATTAGAATATGAAGTCGACACATAGGTAATTCAGGCATCCAGAGGTAAACTTGCATGTTAGCAAGTTCTTCTCACTTGTGTGGGGCAGTGGACAGTGCCACTAGACAGAAAAACTAGTAAGGTAGTATCAAAGTTCAGAACCCCAAAAAGGTACTTAATTTCTAGTTCACTCCGAGTAAGTCCTATGAATCCTCATCTGAAGCAGAAATTTTAGGGTTCTTTGGAAAGTTGGTTGGATGGTACTTTGCTGGGGCAAACACGTGAAGGTACATTTTGTTAAAGTGGACACAGGTGTGAAAGGCTAAGGCGGACTCATGAGGTAACATTTCCCTGAAGCAGACACAGGAGAGAGGGTGTTCTGCTAAAGCAAGCACGTGAAAGGACACGTGAGGGAAGATTCTTTGCTAACCACTCACATGTGTTGGTCTTCCTTGACACCACAGAGAGAAACACACACAAAAAACTTCTGGTGGTGTACTGCAATGTGTTCCTGCTTCCAAGGACTCTGGCTGATTGAATGCATGTGCTGAGGCAAGGCACGTGGAGGACACGTGATGTTCGGAGGGTACAAACAGGCCTCCAGGGAGTGATGGAGAGAGCTTGGCTTGCTGGTTCAGCTAGCTGTGCAATGCTCGAGAGTCTTCACTGATCTTTGCTTCCCTGAGAGAGGCACAGTTGAGAACTTCTCCTGGTGTTCCTGCTGGTCCTTCCTACTGACTGGCGCTGAGGCCGAGGCCTGGCTGTCTCTGCTAGGTACTGCCACTGCTGCTGATTCATGTTTGCTCTCCTGACTCTACAGAACAGGACTGCTGTGTACCCATGAGGGGTTTGCAAGTGGATGGAGCTGCTGCTGCCTGCTAACCTGTGAACTGATCTGCCTATTTCCAGATAACGCAGATGGGAGTTACACCAAAGACCTTTTCTAAACAGGTCCACTTCCCATCCCCAACCCCACCCCTGTATCCTTTCTTTCCCACTGCCTCTGGTGGGTGGTGGGCTACAAAGGAGGTTAAAGCATTTAAGAACTGTCATTAAAAATAGGATTTGAAAAAATTAAAGTTACATTCATCCTCCATGAATCAAGCAGTTTGGACAAGCAAGGACTGTCTCCCTCATCAAGAACCCCTGGTGGGTGGGTGGGGGCTTCGTCATGATCTGTAAGTCTCTCACCGAAGGCGCCTCATACTCTAGACACTCACTCAGAGCTAAGCCTGATCCTCAGCCCTGGGCTCATTGCAGGCCCATGGACCCTTCCCAACTCTTCATGGTTCACACCAGCATCTGGGTGCACAGGAGTGTAAGAACCACAGCCTCTATTCCAGTGCCCACAATTCCTGACCTGGAGAAACATGGGCTGGGACCCTGTGATGGTTTGTATGTCCTTGGCCCAGAGAGTGGCACTATTAGAAGTTATGGTCTTGTTGGAATAGGTGTGTCACTGTGGGTATGATCTTTAAGACTCTCATCCTAGCTGCCTAGATAGAAGTCAGTATTCTGCAAGCAGCCCTCAGATGAAGATGTAGAACTCTCAGCTCCTCCTGTACCATGGCTGCCTGGATGCTGCCATGCTCCCACCTTGATGATACTAGACTGAACGTCTGAACCTGTAAGCCATCCCCAAGTAAATGTTGTCATTTATAAGAGTTGCCTTGGTCATGGCGTCTCTTCACAGCAGTAAACCCTAACTAAGACAGACCCCTACCTTAGACTGTGTTTTGCCTCCCCTAAGCAACATGTCCAGAACCCCAGGGAGGAAACACAGTCTAGCACCCCTGAGTTTCACCTCCCTGAGTGGCTTATCAGCAGCATTCTGACACCCCAGCGGTGAGGCAGAAACTCAGACCCACAACTGCTATGACAAATACCTGACAGAGCAATGTAAGAGAAGGGCTGATGGGAAAGGATGGTAGATGAAGCGTGAGGCAGGCCGCATTGCACACGTAGGCACACGGAGAGAGGTGGGTGCTGGGATTCAGTTGGCTTCTTCCTCCCCCGTTTTAGCCAGTCTGGGATTCCAGTCCACAGGATGCTGCCACCCATGTCCAAAGTAGCTCCTTTCTGATCAGTTAAGCCTCTGGAAACACCCTCACAGACATATCCAGAGATATGTCTCCTAGATGATCCCAAACCTAGATGATTCAACAATGAGAACTAACCATCACATAGGGATGTCGATATATATTTGACCTGTTTGAAATACAACCCAAGCAAGTGGAAACGAAACATACTGCTAACTGAACATTTATTGTGTGCTTTTTACATACCAGGCCCTATGCCAAGAACTTTACATATACTACTTATTCTAAACCCAGCAATTATATATGTGACTAAACCTGTTTTCCTGATGAGGAAATTCCGATACCAAAAGCTGTCGTGCAGGTAGCATATGGCGGTGTTATTTGAATGCGATCTTCCTCCAGGAGCTACACTAACCATGCCTTCTAGTGCTTCCCCCGTTTTCCAGTCTGTTACTATGGTTTGAATGTACAGTGGCACCACATAGGCTTACGTGTCTGGACGCTTGGCTTCCAGATGGTGGTTCTCTTTGGAGGAGACTGTGGATCTTTTGGGAAGTGTAATCTAGCTGGTGGGAATGGATTGCTACAGGGTGGGCCATGGATGCTACAGCACGGCCCCACACTGGGCTGATAGCCCTTCCTGCTTCATGATCCACTGAGGTATAAAAGGCTCCTCAAGGAGCTGTGGGCGGAATCCCGCTCCATCCTTCCCTGCCGTAATGCACTCTATCCTTTTGAAGTATGGGCTAAAATGAATCCTTCCTCTCTTAACTTGTAAACTAAGATAGAAGATGGGTACCAGGAATGTGGCTGCAGCTCTAACACTCTGTAGCTTATAGGCTTCAAATTTGCAAAGGGAATGCAGAAGAGTTTAGAGCTATCAGCTAGAGAGAGAAGCCCCAGAGTGCTACAGGCTGCACTGGGGCTAAACCGTTCTGCGAAGAGCTTGRAAGACCAGCATGTCAACACAGACAGGGAAGACTGGCTTGTGAGGTTTCAGAGGAGACTAGCTTTACCAGGAACTAGATCCAAAGCTGTTGGCATTATATTCTGG
>BDUI01008879.1:16874-29779 GCA_002335545.1 Apodemus speciosus
TGGGCTGGAGAGATGGCTCAGCGGTTAAGAGTGCTGACTGCTCTTCCAAAAACCCTGAGTTCAAATCCCAGCAACCACATGGTGGCTCACAACCATCTGCAATGTGATCTGACTCCCTCTTCTGGTGTGTCTGAAGACAGCTACAGTGTACTCATATACATAAAAATAAATAAATAAATCCTTAAAAAAAAAAAAAAAAAGAGAGAGAATCATCTCCAGTAGAGGGCAGTTAACACGGACACCCTCATCTAGTCAAAATGCAATGAATAAGAGACTGGAGTTCTCAGCCATAAATGTGATGTACATCTTATATCCCTTCCTCTAGTGCTCAAGAAATTTTGTGGAAGAAAGGGTGGAAAAATTCTAAGAGCCAGAGGTGTGGACTACATTAAGGAAGCAGTGTTTTCAAAAGAAAAAAAATGAGCAGTTGCATAAATGAACTCAGAATGATTTTGGCAGCACCCACACAGACCTCCTCAAACTCCAGCCAGCCAGAATCCCAACATAAGGAGAGGATGGAGACGTTCATAAAACCCCACCACTATCCTGAAGCACTGGCCTCTGATAGATGCCGGGGGATGGACCACCAGCTTTGTTTTAAATGATGTGATCTCATGCCAAGTCAGGCATCACTTTTAAGACTGGTTGCGAACCCTAACAAAAATTGAATGGAAAGGGAAAATATTAAAAAGACAAAAATTCAGATTTGGGTGAGAAGAGATGGGAGGGTACATATGCTTATTCCGATACCCAAAGTTTTTTTTACCTAGTGATGGAGCAAAGTTTTTGCAAATTATTTACCACTACTTCCACACTTTCTGAATTGTTTCTGTAGGAGAGTCTGCTCTATTCAGAGGCCAGTTAGAAGTTAAAAAAATAAACAAAAAACAGTAGTGCTTGAAAAGTTCAGGTCCTGGAAGTAATCCTTCTTAGTCTTTATCTTTTGGGACAACCTAGTAAGTCATCTATGGCTAAAAGGAAGCAAAGGTAGACTCTAAGGACTGAGAGTGCAGCACGATGAGACACCTTGCTGTGGGTGACTTTTGTAGAGCAGTCTCCCTCCATGAACTGAATGGCCTTCATAGTGGAATCAAAGGCAAAGGTACCGTGTGAGAAGAGTTCTTTAAAACAGTGATCCCTGGAGCAGGAGCGACTGAAATGGGAAATGAGCTAGAGACTTGACAGCTACTAAAGCTGTCTGATGTCCTGTCTCATGAAACCGTATAAAGGTCCTTCAGGAATTGCATTCCAAAACTAGGCTAAAATGATTCCATGATGATATTTACTTCATAACCCAGTCATAGTGTGAGATGTGTGGATAGTCTGTAAAACAGGTAAGTTTGTATAGAACTTGCTGTTCAGGAAGTCTGGTGTATGTCTTCTGCAGGCTTTCCCTGAAGCTAGAAGATGGTTTTGGACTCTGAAGCTGGAGTTATTGGCAGTTGTGGGATGCCTGACTTGGGTGATGGGAACTGAATTCTGGTCCTTTGGAAGAGTAGCAAGTACTCTTAAATATTGAGTCATCTCTCCAGCCCTAATCAATGATTTAAAATGTGACTTGAATGTTGTGTCACACACTATATTACCTGAACACAAATTTGCTTATTCTGCATTAATGCTAACCCATCACAGCTATAGGGAGAGGCTCTTAATTTCAACCATTCTAGAAAGTTGGCTGGCTTGATATTGTGTAGGTGTTAAGCAGACGATCATAGTTTCTTTGAGTTCATAATTACAGCGGTTCTGTCATGTCCAGAAGATACTCTTTTGGTCTGGTCATCTGAAATCTTTGGTTTTTTATAGGTTTCTGACCTTTCCATCTATGACATCCTGAGCCTTGAGTGGATAGAGTTTGATGTAGACATTCCATTTGTGGCTGAGCTCTTCAAAGATGTTTGTTCTCTGTATGTGGGATTTTCTGCATTAACTACCATTTACTGCACAAAAACACTTCTGTAATGAAGTCCGAAGACTACACTAATCTATGAGTATAGAGATATGAATTTAAAAATCAGTTTGAAATTCCACTCAATTAGCAAAACAGTAATAGTAGGTTTAGACCTGGGGCCTATGAAGCCTTTGGGGGGCCAGAGTATTATCAACAGGCATGGGTATCTTTCTTTGGAGTAGTCTTTAAGTTCAATCAGAAAGTGGCTGGTTGATTATCTCTCGGTTAGTTTTTATTTTTAACTCAACATAACCTAGAGTCACCTGGAAGGAGAGAATCTAGATTGGGGAGTTGTCCTTATAAAACTGGTATATGGGCATGTCTGTGGGGGCATTGCCATGATTATGAATTAATGTAGGCAGTACCATCCCTCGACAGGTGGCTTTGGGCTATACAAGAAAGCTAGCTGATCATAAGCCAGTAAGCTAACCAATAATAAACTGTGTTTCACTACAATTTCTGCTTTTGTTCCTGCCCCAACTTCATTTAGTGACAGGCTGTGGCCTGGGAATGTAAGCTGAAACAAACTGTTACCTAAATTACATTTTGTCAGAATGCTTTGTCACGGCACCAAAATGAAACTAGAATTTACCTAATATTTATGTCACTATTGTATCTATAGGCATATTGTGCCATGCTTGTAGGTTATTGTGTTCATAGCGGGGTATGTGAGCTGGCCTCCCTTCCCCCATTAGCCTGCATAGATCCTCCAGTACCATAAATGTCAACCAACAGGAAGACGCTTACAGGTACCAACTTGATTTTCTCTGCGACCAGTGACCAAAATGTATGGTGCATTCAGCAGCAGTCTCACCATCAGTTTCTGGTGCACAACCAAGATCAGTCACAACAGCCTGCATTGTTTTGGAGATCTTCAGAACACTCTTGACCAACAAATCAAGGAGAGGTGTTCCATGCCTGGGACTTTGATTTGTCAGCTTTTGGCTTCTGGGAGGAATATAATCCTGTAGGTATGATAACTCCAATTAAATTCACACACACACACACACACACACACACACACACACACACATACACACACATACATACATACATACACACACACATGCACGTTTAGTTTATGAAATAATAGAGTTGCACAAGGCTTTTTCAGATGTCCTTAGTTCTCTCTCATATTGGATCCTAGTATCAAATCTTTTGATTTGCGTGTTCAACCCAGAATACCTATAAATCCCAAATATAGAAAGGGGCCATTGGTGAGTTGGGGAAGGACGATCTTGAGGGGGTGGGTGATATGAAAGAGAAAGAGGAATAATGTAAGGGGTTAAGTGGGGAGAAGGACAAAGGATGGGGAAATGAGCAGGGCAGGGTAACCTAACTTACATACTTCTAAAAGAATAAAGCTTCTTAAGTGTTTGTGGGTGCCAGCCCTGATGAAGTCAACATTCTTCCAGCTTTTACATATGTGTAAGACTGCTTTCTTGAACATAGGACAGGACTAGAGGTGGAGCAGATGGCTGCCCAGTCTTGTTTTACCAGGTGTGTTCTCTCTGCCATTTTCCTCAGTTCTGAGTGGAAACAGTGTTTGTGACCTGTTTTGTTGAACACAGAGTTAAGGGAAGTCTGTCGAGTTTCAAAGAGTCCGCATAGAGGACATGAGTGTGCCTTGTAATGCTGTCTTTCCTTGTCTTATGTCACTTGACTCCTTCTGGACAGACATGTAGGAGAAGAGCAAAATTATTTTCTTATATTTTAATTTGCCTTTGGGCTTTTTGTTACCTGTCCAACCTGTTCCCTAACACACATCATCCTCTTTTTTATCCTATCCTTTCCAAATTCAATACATTATTTTCTTACTATCTGACATGCAAAGTCTACAGTATTTCTTTCCCTTGGGTCTACCTCTCATATTTCTTTTGCTAGAAAAAAAAGTGGTTGCAAAAATCTTTGGCTACATCTCATTACTTTTTACTGTCACTGCCTGAAGGCAGAGTCCATAATGTAAATGTAAAAAAAATGTGTTCAGCTAAGTACCCTTGAGTATRTAATTATAATGCATTCCAATTCTAGATATTCCTAAATAGGAAGAATATTCATCCCCACGCAAGATTCTTTATGGTGTCAGTCACACAGGAAAATATAGGCAGAGGGGATAGCTTTAGTAACTAACCCTAAATGAGGCCAAACATAATACAAATATTATCCATTTTCATTGTTGATGTTTAAGGAGAATTCTCTTACTATAGAGATCCCAAAGGAAGAATGAGAGAATTCTAATGTGATTTAGAAGAGTACAAAATATTTCATATAATAGTATTTCTGTTCTTCAGAAGTACCAAGTGTTTTGAATACACTTCATGTGAATTTATTTGATGAATAGCAAAACATTATCATTGTTTCCTATTACCAAATCATAAATCCTTAGCATAGCATCAGATATTGTTTTTATTTATTATGCTATCTACAACTCAATGTATATGAAAGCAAGAAAATATTTTCTACATTAAATGTACTATGAATCTTAAAGATGTAACTTCACATATATATGGATAAAAGCAGTCCCTGTAAACGTGATTAGTTGATGATCGACTGGTTTATCAAACAAAGTAAAGTACAGCTATCTCAAAACAACATTTCATTTCTGAAGCAGAAGTAGAAAGTAGATTGTTCTGGTTGGCTCTTTAAATATTTAATCCAAGACTTAGGGAATTATGGATATAGAGCTATGATGTAGAAGTGTCATTTCATAAGAATATGCATGCAAATAAAAATAAGTCCCTTCAAATACAAAATTAACTAAATAAGTTCAATTGCTGGCATAAACTGAGGTCTCTTGAAGCACCATTTGGAAAACTATCTAAGTATAAGATCAATATATGAACTAACAATAAAACAGAGGTAAATTTAGAGATTGAACATTGTTTCCTAAAGTTAAGTCATTTAAAATCACTTTCACTGTGGGTCATGGCCACTGAACACCTAACGTAATATTCATTCAACACGTTTATTATATTTCATTCCTTTTTACTTAATGCTTCAATTCCTTTTTTACATTTACTTATTTCATGTATGGGGGTGTGCGCATGTACCACAGAAAATGTGATGTCAGAGGACAACTTGGAGTGGTTGGTTCTCTCCTCTGACATGTGGGTCTGGGGCTGGAGCTCGGGTCCTTACCCCGGAGGCTACTCCCTACTCCCTTTTGTGTGCTACCTACAGCACAAAAACCAAAGCAGCATCACGGTCTTGTTTGTGATATATATTATATTTATGTAATAAATTTAAATATTATATTAATCACATATATGGTTAACACAGAAAGAACATATTAACATTCAAATAAGCAGAACTATTTTGAGTATGCTGCGTTTAATTTTTTGATTTTCTGCAAACTAAACTTTGTCTAATGATTAGTGTGTAAAATCCTCTTGTGTTCAAGGTATATACTTGTTTTTTAATCTGTTGGATTTAAAATTTCATCATAGCAGAGTATCTTCATGTCTTACCTGCTCCATCCATTCCAAGTGGAACTTCAGTGGCGTCTCCTTATTTCTTCATGGCATAAGACTGACAGCAGCACCTTGTACACAAAGGGCTGGGATGTTTGCTGTGAAGTAACCTTCTACACAGTAACAAAATGGGGATTGTAGGAGTGGCTAGCAGTGAAGACGCCTTATTCTTGCAAGGATCTAGGTGATTCTTAGCACCTGCATGGGACCTCACAACTGTCTGTAACTCCAGCCCCAGAGATTTTGACACTTTCTTCTGACCTCTGTGAACACCAGGCATGCATGTGGAACGCATGCATACACGCAGAAAAGACATTCATACACATAAATATTAAAAGTAGATTTTAAAACAAAACAACAAAAATCCATGAAGAGCCGAAAGCAGAAAGTGGAGGAAGGCTCAGGGCTGATTTGAGAAGAGTTATAGTGAAAAAGAGGAGAAAATTATCAAAATGTGTTGTTGGAAATTCCCAATATATTAATAAAGACATATGATTTTCAAAAAGCTACCAATTAACTGAGCAAATCAAAAAAGAAAAACGAAAGAAGAGTATGGTTCCAATTTACATCAGGTCGCTGCAAGAAATAACTCCTTGCAAGCTTCTTGGCCCTACAAGCCCAAAGGAAGAACAACAGTATCAACCAACTGGACCCCTCAGAACTCCCAGGGACCAAACCACCAACCAAAGAGTCCTTGACTTGGGTGAATGTGTATCAGAGGACGGCCTTATCTGGCATCACTGGGAAGGGAGGCACTTGGTCCTGTAGAGGCTTGATGCCCCAGAGAAGAGGAATGCTASAAGGTGAGGTGGACTGGGTGGGTGGGTGGAGGAGCACCCCCTTAGAGGCAAAGGGAATAGGGATGGGGTGAAGGGTTCGAGGAGGAGAGACTGGGAAGGGGGATAATGTTTGAAATGGAAACATATGAAATGATTAATAATAGACCGAGGGTGGACCAGAAGGGGAATAACATCTGGAGTGTAAAAAAAATGAATTAATAATAGTAACAATAATAATAAAATTGCTAGTTTGTGTACAACCAACACGTGAAACTTTTATAACATGCAAGGCTCCCATTAACCAAACTTCAGATGAGAACTCCTGCAACGTTAAAACATGTCTTGGAGATGGAAGATGACTGTGCTCTCCCATTAGAAAGAACAGCTGGGAACATGATTTCTCTTTTCTAAGGAATCCACAAGCTACTGGTGGTGGCAAGAATGCTACAAATAACCCAGGGAAGAAAACTGAAGATTAAGCATGATTCAATGAACTTTAAAAATTTTTTTTCTTATTAATCACATATCTTGAAAGTTCGTTTTATTAAAGCAAATAAGACTAGTGTTTGGCGATTGTTTTTATTTGCATGGCATTACAGAGTCTCAGGTTTTCTTTTGCTGTAGTTGTTACAGACAAAAGTGAAAGTAATGGCTGGGCCTGCTTTGAAGAATATTCTCTAACTTTACAGTGACTTCTTTGCTTGACTTATTAAACAGCATGAAATAAATTGAATAAATTTAATTCTATTTTAGAAATGATGCCCTAATGTTTACAGTATGCTTTACTTCTTGTTACATGAGCTAATGGTCATGTTACATGGACTAATGGTTGTAATTTTCACATTCCTGCCAATTAAAATTTGTATGTAGCATGAATAAACAGTTTGGTACTGATTACAAAAATTTAGCCTGTGAAGCTTTATTTTTTTTTTTATAATATTCTTACCAGTGTTCTTTTATTAAGAAGTATTTTAAACTRTTTTCTAAATACAACCTCCTGAAATACAGGCTAACCCATTTATCCTCCATGCCAATCATCATTATTTAAGACAGAAATTATACACATTGTTTACTTGTCACGCAGTCATCTCCTCAAATAATTGATCCACTCTCACATTCCTGTTTCTCTTTCTGCAGAAGACGTAGCGAGCTGGGCACTGCCGCCTTTGAACAGTTGGTGGCTCCCATGCATTGCAGCTGTCTCTGTGTGGCAGTGAAGAAGGATGGCCCTCTTCAATCCCTTCAAATCGCATTTGAAAACACAGGCGCAAATACGGTACATTGTACCAGACTGAAATGTTTATCACATATGGACTTAAAAGAAAAGGTTTCAACTCTCCTAACTTGAGACTGTGTGATAAAGTATGAATTTCTGTTGGTAATTCACTAAGTGAACTGAAAGTCCTCAAACATTCTAATAGAGGATGCAATGCCAGCCACAATTTCAGTAAGCATGTCTTAGGAGTCGTGTTAAAAAGAATAATGAGAAATGAGTGATCAGCATTAACATCCTATTTTAATAATTTCAGCCAATTGGTGCTCTCTCTGTCCGTGCATGTGTCTGCATGTCTGTGTGTCTGTTTGTGTCTCTCCCTGTCCTCTTTCTCCCTCTCCCAATGTCCCCCTCTCCTTTATCGCCAACATTCAATACATATTTTGTGTTTAAAGAATACCTCTCTTTGGACTGGGGACATTACAGGGGGTTAGTCACTAGTACCCATGAGCTCAGACCTCAAACAGTGAAAGGCAATCCTTTTACTTATATCATATGGACTCTATGGCTTACTGGCAGAAAGTCACATTGGTAAATGGAACCTTGTACTTTTTCCCTGAATTTGGAGTACTTACACGCAGAGAAGTCATCCAGAAGACTTAGTTAACAACTTGATAAGACTGATGTAGCTTAGCTAGAAGCATCTTCATAGTGTTGTCTTAGCAATGTCAGAACTTGCATTATTAAAGAGCTCTTGGATCACTCTAGAGTCTAGAGTATTAGCATTTTTGACACACAAGACATTTTTTTAAATGTTTGACTTCCAGTTCTTCTTTTCCCTATGTCCATACTTAGCTCTTGTGTTCTTTTATTTGGTGTAAAATCTGCTAGTCTCAGTGTTCACCGTCTCCTTGTTATGGACAGCTATTATTACGTGGCTTTAAAACGCCTAGCCCCAGAGGCAGACTAACTCAGTTTGTTGGAGTCCTGGCTCTAACACTGATTCATCTTGTGAGCCTTGTGGATCATGTAACATCCTGAAATACTGAAGATTATGATACACAGAAAATGGGTTACAGTGACAATTAAAATGGCTATGGTAGGAGCTGGTGAAGAAAGGACCTGAGTTCTGTCTGAGTCACTACACTGTCTGCCAGTCACTTGGGGTCCAATGCAGAGCACTGGATTAGATGTGGCATTTACCCACACATGATATGAACATACATACACACATTCTATACATACATACATAGACACTGATACATATACATACACATACAAGTACATGTGCGCATATGTATAGCTTTGGTAACACTAGATAGATACTAGGGTAAACAAAACACCCACCATCCCGTACATGTTTTCATTCAGTGAGTAGATACAGAAAATGTACCAAAATTCCCTCTTTGCAGTTTTATAATACTTGACAAAATAACTGACTTATGCTAGGCCTTTTCCTGATTTATTTTGTTTCAGAATGAGGTATACTGTTGAAAAGTTACTAAGCTTAGTGTGAACCCTGTGGCTAACAGACTTTACACCAAATAAAAGAATACATGAGCTAAATCTGTACAACTTAATAGAATGCTCTGGGCCAGACTTTCTCTGAGTGGAGTAGGAGCTTCTGAACACTTCACAAGGGAGGTGCTCAGGAAGAGCAGAGACCAAGGCTCATGGCTGTAAATAGCATTCTAAAAGCTACAGTTTCACAGAAAATGCATGATTATCTCTCTCCATTGTGCCAATTCTTGCTTATTATATAGCAGCTAACCAACCAACTAACCAACCACCACCTTTCAGAATGTAGCAGGTCATACAGACTGTGTCTGTACAGCATCTTTGCAGCATAATCATGGACTACTTGGGGCCATGCTTGTGATGCTGGAATAACAGGGAAATGATGCCCTTAAAAAGTTGGCGCAGAGTCTTGGGTTTTGTCTGTGTTGTCTGGGCACAAGCCGAAGTTACCTGGGAAGACAGAGCCCCAGTTTGGACTTGCCTCCATAGGTTTCTGTGGGCAGGTCTGTCTGCTGGGAACTTTTTCTCTATTAATAATAGATGTAGGGCCCAGTCCACCACAAGCCTAGGACATGTATGAGAAATCTAACTGCAAGTGGGATGCATTCTTCTCGCTGGGCTGCCTCGTCAGGCCTCAGTGGAGAGAAAGCATCTAGCCTTGCAGAGACTTGAAGGGCCAGGGTGTGTGAGGTTGGGATACCCAGGGGGCCCCTGCCAGCTCAGAAGACGGGAGGGGATGGGGGAAGAATTGTGGGGGTGGTGACAGAGAGGGGGCAGTAATCAGGAAGTAAAATGAATAAGTAAAGAAAAACTTGAATTGAAAAAAAAAAAAGCAAACTGAGCATTTCACAAGGACCAAGCCAGTAAGCAGCAGTCCTCCATGGTCTCTGCGTGAGTTCCCGTCTCCTGGTTCCAGTGTTGACTCTGCTCTGACTTCTCTCAATGACTGACCATGATATGGAGGAATAAGATAAATAAACCCTGTCCTTCTCCTGTTGCTTCTAGACAGTATGTTTTATCAAAGCATCAGGGAGTAAAGTAATCAGGGAGAAAACTAGTTATGCATCATGAGGGCATAAACCAATAATTATTAGGATTAAAATTTTCCAAAGGTAGTTAAGCAGGTTTATTATTTTCCTGGGTGTAAACTGGCTTTCACATTAAAAACAGAATCT
This sequence comes from Apodemus speciosus, assembly GCA_002335545.1. Taxonomy (NCBI): domain Eukaryota; kingdom Metazoa; phylum Chordata; class Mammalia; order Rodentia; family Muridae; genus Apodemus; species Apodemus speciosus. Next base: position 26,978 of record BDUI01008879.1, read on the forward strand.
TGAACATCTGGAAAAATAATCGCCACCATCTGTTATTGTCTAATGATGTGGAGATGAAAAAGAAATAAAAATCAAAGTCAGTAACAATTCTTTAAAAAAATTGATAGGAAAAGAAAAAATATTTAAGTAATCATCAGTATTTGGGTTCCCAAATTGATAATCATTTACCATGTCTAACCACAGCTCCTAGATATGCTTTTGGACAGTAAAATTTTTCAATAAATCAGCAACTAAATTACATCATGAAGAATATGTAGAATAACAGAAGGTAAAGTTGTATGATAATATGTTGTGTTCCTGTTTTAGCTCTCTTTTTCACTGAAATATTAACAAATAGATTATACTTCCACAGTCATCAGTGTGTAGACACCTGAGATCTTTTAACTCATTTTTATCACATAGTTTGACCTCTTGTGTTTAAACACCCTACTGATTGAAAGTTCACGAGCAACTCATAGAGCCCTCTGCGCATAGTGGAGTACAAGTGAGAGAAGACTGGACTCAGCTGCATAAAGGAAGATTCATGAAGTGGTAATCCCACAAAGTCTCTGAAGGGTAAACTGGTGAGAGGGCAGTCTCCCTTCTCCAGGGAGATGTAACACACACACACACACACACACACACACACACACACACAGTGGTTCCGGGAGCCACGGCCAGTTCCAAATCCTATTAGGTAGTGTTCTTTATTGTCTTTACTAAACATGTCAGGGTCCATGGTGGCTGTCATATTTTTCAGTGTGAAGTATTTTAGAAACCCTACCATAAAAATTCATGTGCCTTTTCAGTGAGTTCTCGGTTCATTTGTTCTTACCATAGACTTCTGGCCCTCAGCATATAATGTTCTTCCATTCCTTCTTGCATTTAGAACACATCATTTCACCCAAGAGAGGCACTTGGTGGGTTCTCTTTATCATATCCCAGTTGTTGTGCCTTTATTCTGAACTTGGAACCATTATTAAGGAAAATACATTATGTGAACTCAGTACTCTTGATTCAAGAAATGGTGGATGTGACGACTGGCAGGGTCGTCCTGGGACGGCTGGGCAGATAGAGGACGTAGAGCAGCATGCTGGCTACAAGGAGGATTCGCAGGAACCATTTGAGGTTTCATCACACTAGGCAGACGTGTTATGAAGTGCTGATTTCTATGCCGTTATGTACTTGAGGCTTTTGGACCCTAGGTAATGTCAGGTTACTGAGGTCCGAGAAAGTGAGACCATGCAGACGGGAGGCTGCGTGCAACAGGACGCACACGCATACTGAGAAGTCGGCATCACTAGGGCCAGGACTCAGSAAGGGAGCTGCGGGCCCGCCCACACTGTGCTGAGACAAGAGGCGTCTGTTTCCTGAGGATGGGCTGTAATAATTTGGATAGTAGATAGCTGTTTGAGTAGAATGTTTGGGGGTTTCCAGAGAAGTGGGGAGGCAGGCAGGCAGGCAGGAGGTTGAGATTAAGCCGACATGTTGTGAGTAGAAATCGAAGGGCAGGCACTGACGGAGACTAAAAGTGGTTTCTATTTGTTTTGTTTCTCATTCTGTCGCAGACAGTACACCACAGAGCTCCTTGTGTGAAACTTCGTGGCCCGCGAGGCGGATGATTCTGTGGGCACATTCAAAGTTCACTTGACCCCCCCCCCCCTCAAGTTTCTGTTTCTAGTAAAATAAAACAGTCTGAACTCTCAAATTAATTCACATTTAGGTAGATATTTTTGTGATGCTGCCACTACCATATCTATCTTGCATTTTCGGGATTAACCAGAAAGGAAATGGCCGTTGCAGTGTTACAACGGCTTCTTTTCGATGGAGTTTTAAAATTATTACAATCAATATTTTGCCCACAGCATTACATGTTATGAATCAGAAATATCTAATAGAGAACTCAATGGCCTGAGTTGACGCTGCACTTCATGTTTTAGTAACAGTAAAGCAAACCAAAACACGATCTTCTCAACTTTCTAGATCTCTTTACGATTCTTGAAGTGGGTGTACACATACAGGCAAGGAATGTGTATGTTTTCCACTCTTGAGAACTTGCTGTGGTTTACATAACATGTTATAAGCGTGAAACAAAACATTTGTTTTCATTTTGTTTTCTAAGACAGGCTCTCCTGAAGTTCAGGCTGACCCGGACCTGTCTAGTTCCTGAGGATGCCTTTGAACCTCTGATATTCCTGCCTTCACGTCCCAGGGTCTGAGATGAGAGTCATTTGTCATTGTGCCTGGTTTATGTGGTACTAGGATTGAACAAATACCTCCTGTGAACTAGGCAAGGACCATTCCCAACTGAGCAAACTCCCCAGTCCTGAGACTTCCCATTTATTGGAGAACAAATAATATTCTGAATGAACCACATCCCCGCAGGCAAACGCTCTGAGGGTAGCAGTGAACTTTTAACTGACTCATTCCATGAACAAGGAGTTCATTTATGAGAGGTGATAAATCAAGACGTGAACTATAATCCTCGGTAATGACGTGATAAACGCGACACAAGAAGACCAAATGCATATTAGGACACTGGGGGAAGGGACTGTGGCATCTGTAAAGGCAGACTGATGTAATTTTAGTCCCTTGAGACTAAGAGTCAGAGATGAACATCTTTGGAAAAGGCACAAAGATGAGCAAAGGAAACTATTCAGTTTCTATGAAGTACCTGTAACACAGAGCAGTCGCTCTAGGGAAATTATTCAGTTAATAGTGTGCTTACCATAGTCATGAGGACCTTAATCCACCATGAAAATCTACACAGATTTTTCTTGAATACTCAAACTAAAACAAACAAAAAACAGTGCCAGAAAACTC